>JAWQFJ010005117.1:0-15816 GCA_034096865.1 Theodoxus fluviatilis
CAGTCGGCGGTTGCGGTGTTCGAAACTGCTCGGATTCTAGAGTTGCATCCTTGAGCAAGATGCTTAATTCCGATTGCTTCTCCCCGCCCCTGTCAAATACAGTGGCAGAAAGACGGACACCTGGAGGTCAGTCCAGGTGTGGCCCACCCCCCGAGAGTGTAAGGAAGATTATAGGGCTGAAACACTTGGCGACAGGGCTTCTTCCTTTGAAGACCGTCTGCTGCTTCGCTCCTTAGGGAGTTTCTAGCTACTCATCATTTGAGAGAGAGAGTTTTGGATTGAAAGGAGTGTATTTGTAATGTGGATATGTGTATGTTTGTTGCGTGTTTGTTCTTAAATGTGATTGGTAACTGAGGATGGAATTTCCCTTATTTGTTTTCTTTTTACTGTCCGATGGTGTCTCGAGCCTTGTTCCACCAACACCAACCGTGACACCAACCACTACCACTACCACCGCCGCCACAATCATCACTAGTAAGAACAGGAACAACAGCAGCAACAACAACATCATGGAACGATAACTGTTATCACTTTCTGAGCAAACTTCTTTTTGTTTCCACAGTTGCTGGAGTCATCCACCACAGGAGGGCTGTTCTTTCTCTTCCTGCAGACCAGCGCTTGTGCCGGGATGAGGTCAAGAATCTACGTCACGCTCTCAGCGCTGCTGGGGGCGATTTGGATTATCTGGGCCACAATGACCTTGCTGGACATCCGAGCTCGGAATTCGTCAGGCGGCTCCCTTCCAGTGGTCCAGTTCTTGGACGTAAGTAGGAACTGCACATGAAAGCAGCATGCAGGCAGCATACAGGCAGCATACAGGCAGCATGCAGGCAGACAGGACAACGGACAGTCGGAGTAGCGGGCAGGCTGGGGGTCGGGGTGGGGTAGCCAAAAAATACGTCTAATGTACATTTCTGTGAACATTTTTGTAGCATTTATGCGTACAATTGACATATATCGAAGGTACAGTATTAGGGAGTTTACATGCCATCTGGACAGACCACTGCAAACTACAGTCACGTGCTTTCTCAAGGTGGCGGTGCCCAGTAACCATGTTTTGTCAGTTTAATATTTGGGGTCCACTTTTCTCACTCAAGAGGTTGCACTTTTAAAGTGCTGTCTACCTGTGTTGTGTTTGCATAAATAATGCTAATTAGCTTTCCAATATGGCTGCCGATACAACGCGTTTTTGCCAGTTTTTGAAAATAATACCAGAAAAAGAGCTAGTGATAGAAACTTGACATATTTCAAAGTACCTGGGGTAGCATGTCCTGATCCAAAATAAAGACAACCTCTCTGAGCATTTCATTTTAACATGACGTCACGTCTGAAGTTACATGAATTGAACCACTAATTAATATTCAAGATCCCGTAACTTTGACATACAGGAAGATACAGTTTTGATTATGGGTCATCCATGAAGCAGGCGATATGAATCAATTATGCCAAGTTTAAAGAAAGTCAAACTTCAGAGCACAGGGATATGATGTTTGAAATCTAACACATAGTGGTGAAAACCTGGAAACTGATAAAACTGTTTTCGAAGTTGTCGTACATTATTATGACAGCTGATAGTTAGCATCTCCCTACCAATTTGTTTACTGTAAAAGATATATTTCCCCCAGAAACCAAGCATATAGTCATATTATACATTGAATATACTACAAAGTGATCTCAAAAGCACATTTTCGACCTTACGTCACTCACATGACTTACGGCCCAAGTATCACCAGGAGATAAAAAAAAATCACTTTTTTGAATATCAAAAATCTTTAAACATTTGTAACAACTAGAGTATTAACATTTTGCTGTGTAGTTTGATTTTTTACAATTGGATATGTAGTTTAGGAGCTACAGCCTGTCATAGAGGGTAACCCTCGGCCAAAATGTATCCAGGCCCATGTATCACCATGATGACGGTACATTTTGTCTTTTTTGTTTTTTCTACACTAATTGGTTTTTTCACATGAAATTTTGCCACAATCTTTAAACATACATATTCTACCTAGAAAAAATACTAAAAGTGCCACAATGTTCATTTTATGGAGTAAAGAATTAAATCTAATTAAATATGCAAAATGTACGTAGGTAAATTTTTCCAACCTTACAGCACACCTCAATCACTTCCTATTTGATTTATGGAGCTCATTTTCTGTCAATATACAACTTGTAGGGTGCTTTATGGTATGTTCTAGACCTAACTTGATAGAACCCTTGACATGGCCATACAGCACAACCCTTGACATGACCATACACTACAACCCTTGACATGACCATACACTACAACCCTTGACATGACCATACAGCACAACCCTTGACATGACCATACAGCACAACCCTTGACATGACCATACAGCACAACCCTTGACATGACCATACAGCACAACCCTTGACATGACCATACAGCACAACCCTTGACATGACCATACACTACAACCCTTGACATGACCATACAGCACAACCCTTGACATGACCATACAGCACAACCCTTGACATGACCATACAGCACAACCCTTGACATGACCATACAGCACAACCCTTGACATGACCATACAGCACAACCCTTGACATGACCATACAGCACAACCCTTGACATGACCATACACTACAACCCTTGACATGACCATACAGCACAACCCTTGACATGACCATACAGCACAACCCTTGACATGACCATACAGCACAACCCTTGACATGACCATACAGCACAACCCTTGACATGACCATACAGCACAACCCTTGACATGACCATACAGCACAACCCTTGACATGACCATACAGCACAACCCTTGACATGACCATACAGCACAACCCTTGACATGACCATACAGCACAACCCTTGACATGACCATACAGCACAACCCTTGACATGACCATACAGCACAACCCTTGACATGACCATACAGCACAACCCTTGACATGACCATACAGCACAACCCTTGACATGACCATACAGCACAACCCTTGACATGACCATACAGCACAACCCTTGACATGACCATACACTACAACCCTTGACATGACCATACAGCACAACCCTTGACATGACCATACAGCACAACCCTTGACATGACCATACAGCACAACCCTTGACATGACCATACAGCACAACCCTTGACATGACCATACACTACAACCCTTGACATGACCATACAGTACAACTCTTTACATGACCAGGCAATCTGTGACCATGAAGTGCAAACCTGTATGTGACCTTAGTATAGAACTGACTTATGAATCACTCCTCACCCATAGACTGCATCCCAGACAGATTGTGCAGATTTTTATCTAGTTTCCAGAAAGAAGGAAAAAAAATAAAAATATCTGTAATATATAATAGCAGCAATGGTCACACCACAATGACCACCATGGCTACTGCCACCGCCATTGCTACAGCCACCCACCCACCCACCCACCTACTCACCACCGCCCACCCACCCACTCACCACCACCCACCTACCCACCTTCCCACCCACCACCCACCACCACCAACTATAACCACCTCCACCACCACCACTGCTAATAACGTCACCGCCATCACTGCCACCACTGTAGCGACGAGGGTGCCAACTAGGACTGGCATCGCCTCAGAGGACAGCGGAGAAGCAGCGCATGCAGTGAGTGCGGTCGCTTTCTGTGTTGGACAGTCCAGGTCTGCCCCTGTCTACAGCGAGCCTGTCCTCTACATGGACCCCCGAGTGTGGGCCCCGGGCACCCTCGCCATCCATCGCACGGACCAAGGCTGGCAAGTGGAGAGCTCGGTGTGCAGCAGTACCAAGACCTTCATGAAGACCACACTTAAGTCCATTGCTGGCGACACGCCAATCTTCATCCACGACCTGGCCATCGATGGTAGGCCTGCACCACACGTCCGCTATGCTCTGACGTCCCTTCTCCTTGTCATCCTGGTTGTCGTGCATTTTGTTGTTTTGTTGTTGTTGTTATTATTGCTGTTGAGGCACTATTGCTATTGGAGCTGTTGGTCCAGCACCACAACCACCACAACCACCACCTTCGTCCTCCTTCTCCTCCTCAAATTCCTTTTCATGCAGCTCCCCTTCATGCAGCTCCCCTTCATGCAGGTCCCTTTCATGCAGCTCCCCTTCATGGACCTTCTCTTCATGCAGCTCTCCTTCATGCAGCTCCCCTTCATGCAGGTCCTCTTCATGCAACTCCCCTTCATGCAACTCCTCTTCATGCAACTCCCCTTCATGGACCTCCGCTTCATGCATCTCCCCTTCATGCAGCTCCCCTTCATGCAGCTCCCCTTCATGCAGCTCCCCTTCATGACCTCCCCTTCATGGACCTCCCCTTCATGCAGCTCCCCTTCATGCACCTCCCCTTCATGCACCTCCCTTCATGCAGCTCCCCTTCATGCAGCTCCCCTTCATGCACCTCCCCTTCATGCACCTCCCCTTCATGCAGCTCCCCTTCATGCAGCTCCCCTTCATGCAGCTCCCCTTCATGCAGCTCCCCTTCATGCAGCTCCCCTTCATGCAGCTCCCCTTCATGCACCTCCCCTTCATGCAGCTCCCCTTCATGCAGCTCCCCTTCATGCACCTCCCCTTCATGCAGCTCCCCTTCATGCAGCTCCCCTTCATGCAGCTCCCCTTCATGCAGCTCCCTTCATGCAGCTCCCCTTCATGCAGCTCCCCTTCATGCAGCTCCCCTTCATGCAGCTCCCCTTCATGCAGCTCCCCTTCATGCAGCTCCCCTTCATGCAGCTCCCCTTCATGCAGCTCCCTTCATGGACCTCCCCTTCATGCAGCTCCCCTTCATGCACCTCCCTTCATGCAGCTCCCCTTCATGCAGCTCCCTTCATGCAGCTCCCCTTCATGCAGCTCCCCTTCATGCACCTCCCCTTCATGCAGCTCCCCTTCATGCAGCTCCCCTTCATGCAGCTCCCCTTCATGCAGCTCCCCTTCATGCACCTCCCCTTCATGCAGCTCCCCTTCATGCAGCTCCCCTTCATGCACCTCCCCTTCATGCAGCTCCCCTTCATGCAGCTCCCCTTCATGCACCTCCCCTTCATGCACCTCCCCTTCATGCACCTCCCCTTCATGCACCTCCCCTTCATGACCTCCCCTTCATGCAGCTCCCCTTCATGCAGCTCCCCTTCATGCACCTCCCCTTCATGCAGCTCCCCTTCATGCAGCTCCCCTTCATGCAGCTCCCCTTCATGCACCTCCCCTTCATGCAGCTCCCCTTCATGCAGCTCCCCTTCATGCACCTCCCCTTCATGCAGCTCCCCTTCATGCAGCTCCCCTTCATGCACCTCCCCTTCATGCACCTTCCCTTCATGCACCTCCCCTTCATGCAGCTCCCCTTCATGCAGCTCCCCTTCATGCAGCTCCCCTTCATGCAGCTCCCCTTCATGCAGCTCCCCTTCATGCACCTCCCCTTCATGCACCTCCCCTTCATGCAGCTCCCCTTCATGCAGGTCCCCTTCATGCAGCTCCCCTTCATGCAGCTCCCTTCATGCAGCTCCCCTTCATGCAGCTCCCCTTCATGCACCTCCCCTTCATGCAGCTCCCCTTCATGCAGCTCCCTTCATGCAGCTCCCCTTCATGCAGCTCCCCTTCATGCAGCTCCCCTTCATGCAGCTCCCCTTCATGCAGCTCCCCTTCATGCACCTCCCCTTCATGCAGCTCCCCTTCATGCAGCTCCCCTTCATGCAGCTCCCCTTCATGCACCTCCCCTTCATGCACCTCCCCTTCATGCAGCTCCCCTTCATGCACCTCCCCTTCATGCACCTCCCCTTCATGCAGCTCCCCTTCATGCAGCTCCCCTTCATGCAGCTCCCCTTCATGCAGCTCCCCTTCATGCAGCTCCCCTTCATGCAGCTCCCCTTCATGCAGCTCCCCTTCATGCAGCTCCCCTTCATGCAGCTCCCCTTCATGCAGCTCCCCTTCATGCACCTCCCTTCATGCAGCTCCCCTTCATGCACCTCCCCTTCATGCAGCTCCCCTTCATGCAGCTCCCCTTCATGCACCTCCCCTTCATGCAGCTCCCCTTCATGCAGCTCCCCTTCATGCACCTTCCCTTCATGCAGCTCCCCTTCATGCACCTCCCCTTCATGCAGCTCCCCTTCATGCAGCTCCCCTTCATGCAGCTCCCCTTCATGCACCTCCCCTTCATGCAGCTCCCCTTCATGCAGCTCCCCTTCATGCAGCTCCCCTTCATGCACCTCCCCTTCATGCAGCTCCCCTTCATGCAGCTCCCTTCATGCACCTCCCCTTCATGCAGCTCCCCTTCATGCAGCTCCCCTTCATGCACCTCCCCTTCATGCAGCTCCCCTTCATGCAGCTCCCCTTCATGCAGCTCCCCTTCATGCACCTCCCCTTCATGCACCTTCCCTTCATGCAGCTCCCCTTCATGCAGCTCCCCTTCATGCAGCTCCCCTTCATGCAGCTCCCCTTCATGCCCCTTCCCTTCATGCAGCTCCCTTCATGCAGCTCCCCTTCATGCAGCTCCCCTTCATGCAGCTCCCCTTCATGCAGCTCCCCTTCATGCACCTCCCCTTCATGCAGCTCCCCTTCATGCAGCTCCCCTTCATGCAGCTCCCCTTCATGCAGCTCCCCTTCATGCAGCTCCCCTTCATGCAGCTCCCCTTCATGCAGCTCCCCTTCATGCAGCTCCCCTTCATGCAGCTCCCCTTCATGCAGCTCCCTTCATGGACCTCCCTTCATGCAGCTCCCCTTCATGCAGCTCCCCTTCATGCAGCTCCCCTTCATGCAGCTCCCCTTCATGCAGCTCCCCTTCATGCAGCTCCCTTCATGCAGCTCCCCTTCATGCAGCTCCCCTTCATGGACCTCCCCTTCATGCAGCTCCCCTTCATGCAGCTCCCCTTCATGCAGCTCCCCTTCATGCAGCTCCCCTTCATGCAGCTCCCCTTCATGCAGCTCCCCTTCATGCAGCTCCCCTTCATGCAGCTCCCCTTCATGCACCTCCCCTTCATGCAGCTCCCCTTCATGCAGCTCCCCTTCATGCAGCTCCCCTTCATGCAGCTCCCCTTCATGCACCTCCCCTTCATGCAGCTCCCCTTCATGCAGCTCCCCTTCATGCAGCTCCCCTTCATGCAGCTCCCCTTCATGCAGCTCCCCTTCATGCAGCTCCCCTTCATGCAGCTCCCCTTCATGCACCTCCCCTTCATGCAGCTCCCCTTCATGCAGCTCCCCTTCATGCAGCTCCCCTTCATGCAGCTCCCTTCATGCACCTCCCCTTCATGCAGCTCCCCTTCATGCAGCTCCCCTTCATGCAGCTCCCCTTCATGCAGCTCCCCTTCATGCAGCTCCCCTTCATGCAGCTCCCCTTCATGCAGCTCCCCTTCATGCACCTCCCCTTCATGCAGCTCCCCTTCATGCAGCTCCCCTTCATGCAGCTCCCCTTCATGCAGCTCCCCTTCATGCACCTCCCTTCATGCAGCTCCCCTTCATGCACCTTCCCTTCATGCACCTTCCCTTCATGCAGCTCCCCTTCATGCACCTCCCCTTCATGCAGCTCCCCTTCATGCAGCTCCCCTTCATGCACCTTCCCTTCATGCACCTCCCCTTCATGCACCTCCCCTTCATGCAGCTCCCCTTCATGCAGCTCCCTTCATGCAGCTCCCCTTCATGCACCTTCCCTTCATGCAGCTCCCCTTCATGCAGCTCCCCTTCATGCACCTCCCCTTCATGCAGCTCCCCTTCATGCACCTCCCCTTCATGCAGCTCCCCTTCATGCAGCTCCCCTTCATGCAGCTCCCCTTCATGCACCTCCCTTCATGCACCTCCCCTTCATGCAGCTCCCCTTCATGCAGCTCCCCTTCATGCAGCTCCCTTCATGCAGCTCCCTTCATGCAGCTCCCCTTCATGCACCTCCCCTTCATGCAGCTCCCCTTCATGCACCTCCCCTTCATGCAGCTCCCCTTCATGCAGCTCCCCTTCATGCAGCTCCCTTCATGCACCTTCCCTTCATGCAGCTCCCCTTCATGCACCTGCCCTTCATGCACCTACCCTTCATGCACCTTCCCTTCATGCAGCTCCCCTTCATGCAGCTCCCTTCATGCAGCTCCCCTTCATGCAGCTCCCCTTCATGCAGCTCCCCTTCATGCAGCTCCCCTTCATGCAGCTCCCCTTCATGCAGCTCCCCTTCATGCAGCTCCCCTTCATGCAGCTCCCCTTCATGCAGCTCCCTTCATGCAGCTCCCCTTCATGCAGCTCCCCTTCATGCAGCTCCCCTTCATGCAGCTCCCCTTCATGCAGCTCCCTTCATGCAGCTCCCCTTCATGCAGCTCCCCTTCATGCAGCTCCCCTTCATGCAGCTCCCCTTCATGCAGCTCCCCTTCATGCAGCTCCCCTTCATGCAGCTCCCCTTCATGCAGCTCCCCTTCATGCAGCTCCCCTTCATGCAGCTCCCCTTCATGCACCTCCCCTTCATGCACCTCCCCTTCATGCAGCTCCCCTTCATGCAGCTCCCCTTCATGCAGCTCCCCTTCATGCACCTCCCTTCATGCACCTCCCCTTCATGCAGCTCCCCTTCATGGACCTCCCCTTCATGGAACTCCCCTTCATGCAGCTCCCCTTCATGCAGCTCCACTTCATGCGACTCCCCTTCATGCAGCTCCCCTTCATGCATCTCCACTTCATGCAGCTCCCGTTCATGCAGCTCCCCTTCATGCAGCTCCCCTTCATGCAGCTCCCCTTCATGCAGCTCCCCTTCATGCACCTCCCCTTCATGCACCTCCCCTTCATGCAGCTCCCCTTCATGCAGCTCCTCTTCATGCAGCTCTCCTTCATGCAGCTCCCCTTCATGCAGCTCCCCTTCATGCAGCTTTCCTTCATGCAGCTCCCCTTCATGCAGCTCCACTTCATGCAGCTCCCCTTCATGCAGCTTCCCTTCATGCAGCTCCCCTTCATGCAGCTCCCTTCATGCAGCTCCCCTTCATGCAGCTCCCCTTCATGCAGCTCCCCTTCATGCACCTCCTTGTCATGCACCTTTACCTTCTGCTCCTCTTGCCCCTCGTCGTACTTCTGCACCTTCTGCCTTTTTATTCTCCTGCTCCTCCATTTTCCCCTCATGTCTTTTTTCTCCTTATTCTTCGCCCTTTTTTCATTGTGTGACTGGATGACCACCTGTAGGGGGGATAGGGGTGGGAGAGAAAGAAAGAGATCAAGGAAAGAGAAAAATCTGAACTGAGTGAAATGAACCTTATTTTACAAATGCAAATACAGAATTAGGCATAACTACCTGTCATACACTCAGCCCTGTTAAAATATAGCACCCTCCCTCCCACAAAGACAGTAACATAACAGCATTAGCCACAAAGTCACAGTAGTAACATGATATAATATTCGTCACAAAGTGAATGCCATGATTTCGTGGTAACTACATACCGGTACCACACTTCCGGAATTTGAACTACAAGACACCTCCTGAAGTGCTGCTTGGGGCGGGCTGTGCGAGTGCTCCTGGAGCAGGCACCGAAAGCACACAGACCACAGCACTGCAGCTGAGGAGGGCGGTGTGGGTGCAGCACAGGCAGTGTGCCAGACCTGATCCCTGTGGAGCAGCCATTTGTACATGGCCATAAAAAGAAGCATATCCATCAACACTGACGCCTCGTGATCTCCTTCCTAGAAATAGTTGAACTAATTTCAGCGTTTTACAGGCATTGAGATGTAGTGATACTTTTTGTTAACATTTCATGATGAACCAAGTCAAAGGCTTTCCTGAAATAAAGAAACTGAACTGAACTGAATTTTATTCGGAGGCCGACTGCCCATTTAAATGAATCACAATGAATCACAATACATACCATTCATAAGAGTGCCTTTTAAATTTCATTAGCTCTATGCATGCATCGTTTTGCGGTAAGCTATTACTGACACAGTCAGAGAGAGAGAGACGATGCCAATTTCTACATCCACTTAGGGCCAATCAACACATGTCTTATTCACAGTTTTTTCTCTCCATATAATAAACATCCTTACGCAGTACTAGAATTTGTCTCTTCTCGAAGTCTCAGATCGTAGAAGAAATACATTGCAACGTCTCTGGTTAATTTACTTTTTGTTCCTTAAAAGATTTATCTACAGTCCCTATGTAAGCCTGGATTAACATACTCTGAAATATATCTCTCTCTAAGATGTCTATACATATCACAATCCAGCAAAAAGTGTTTTTCATCCTTCATTTCATTACAAAATGGACAAGTATGATTTCTCCTTTCGTTGGGTCCTGAAATCGAGAGAGGGAGTGAGGGAGAGAACGGGAGGGAGAGAGAGAGAGAGAGAGAGAGAGAGAGAGAGAGAGAGAGAGAGAGAGAGAGAGAAAGAGAATGAGAGAGACAGACAGACAGACAGACAGAGAGACAGACAGAGAGAGAGAGACAGACAGACAGACAGACAGACAGACAGACAGACAGACAGACAGACAGACAGACAGACAGACAGACAGACAGACAGACAGACAGACAGACAGACAGACAGACAGACAGACAGACAGACAGACAGACAGACAGACAGACAGACAGACAGACAGACAGGCAGACAGACAGACAGACAGAGAGAGAGAGAGAAAGAGAGAGAGAGAGTACGAAGGAAGACAGAAAGACAATAGAGAAGAAAGAGGCGAGGAAGTGAGAGACAACAGCTGAGAGTGCTGTGAGGACACTGACATTACGTGACCAGATCGTAGATCCTCGATTCCAAAATTATGTAGATAGCAGCCCAAATCGTACTCCTATTGGAATGATAACTTTTAATAAGGTGTTTTAGACAGTCCAGAAAAATGACACACACACCCTTCCCACTCCAACAATACTTCTGACTGAGGGTGCTGTGCTAGGGCAGAGTGGCAGGGTAGTAGGTGTGTGGAGTGCACTGCAACTGCCTCGAATCGTCCCTGACAGGAATCTCGCGCTTCCTGTTGGCCTCGGGCAAGTGGGAGCCTCAGCTGGCGGAAGCCTACATGAAGTGTGTGGGGGACGACAAGGACCTGGTCTTCGTGGACATCGGCGCCAACATCGGTAAGCTTGACTCGTCTGTTTGCCCGTCGTCTTTTCTCCGTGAGGCTCGCGGTAAAGTTCTGTCTGTGGTGTGCAATGCTTGCTTCATTTCCAAAGCTTCTTTTAGACACATAGACACTGGAGACACTATTTAGACACATAGACACTGGAGACACTAGCTGCTTCAATAATACCGGTGGACTCGCCGAGGAAGCGCATTTTGTGGGCAAGAAGTGAAAACCGTCTACTATGTGAGTTTGATTTTGAATGTTACGATTTAAGGGTATGGAAATTTATTCCCCCGTCCATGAAATATATGTTGGAGAGAAAGAGTGACTGATATATCTGCCCTCCATGCCTGACTGCCTGCTGAGAGAACAGCTCCTCAGTGACTGCCTTCAAAGGCTGACCAGACAGTCACACAAGGCAGCCGAGACCATCTCTTCCACTGCTCTGTGGAAAGCTCTTTATTTACATCCTGGCTCTTAAGAAAGTCTGCCTTCCTCCCACAGGAGACTGTGATATATTTTATCCATTGAATTACGCGCTGCCTTCATGTAGACCTAGCACGTGTGAGCGTCTGGGTATGAGTAGAGTTAAAATGGCTGAATGCAAGAAAGAAAGGCCAAGAAGAACTGGCGACAATGGCGGTGGCACCAGTACTGCAGACGTTGTGTGGTAGTCAGAAGTGTTATGGTGAACGAGGTACTCCTCTCATTGTCAATTACTCTAACGTATTTCGCCCTCCTTTCTGAACATCTCTCCTTGGAACGCCAGGGCTCGTTGACAGCTGTCAACAGCTGGATATGGTTTCTACTCTGGTAAACTGACCCGCGCCCATTCCTCCTAGCACAAGTAGCATTGATTTTCTGTGACTGTGGAGCAAGCTGAGAACGACCCTGATACACAGAGCTGGAGTCGCTCCATGCCCCTCATCAGCTGTAACTCCGGCTGCGGAGCATTCTGCGGGCCTTCTCCAGAGCTCCTAGACTTTCTAAAGTGAATTACCAAAGCATGACCGATTTACTTCACGAACGTCTTGGCAGAGTCTGGAGCCTGCGTGACCTTAAAAACCTCAGATATCAAGGTGAGTGGTCACCGTGTGCAGCGCGCTGAACTCTACATGCACGTGTATAAGCCATCATCGCATTGAGATAAACTCAGATCTTTCCCGTCCCAGGGATAGAACCACGGCACTTGATGGGGCAGAGGGGGAGGGGAAGTTGGGAAGGAGTAATGGGGCAGAGGGAGAGGGGAAGTTGGGAAGGTGAGATGGGGCAGAATGGGAGGGGAAGTTGGGAAGTAGTGATGGGGCAGAGGTCGAGAGGAAGTTGGGAAGGAGTGATGGGGCAGAGGGGAAGGGGAAGTTGGGAAAGAGTGATGGGGCGGAGGGGTGTGGGAAGTTGGGTAGGAGTGATGGGGCAGAGGGGTAGGGTGAGTTGGAAAGGAGTGATGGGGCAGAGGGGGAGAGGAAGTTGGGAAGGAGTGATGGGGCAGAAGGGGAGGGGAAGTTGGGAAGGAGTGATGGGGCAGAGGTCGAGGGGAAGTTGGGAAGGAGTGATGGGGCAGAGGGGGAGGGGAAGTTGGGAAGGAGTGATGGGGCAGAGGTCGAGGGGAAGTTGGGAAGGAGAGATGGGGCAGAGGGGTGTGGGAAGTTTGGTAGGAGTGATGGGGCAGAGGGGAAGGGTAAGTTAGGAAGGAGTGATGGGGCAGAGGGGGAGGGGAAGTTGGGAAGGAGTGATGGGGCAGAGGTGGAGGGGAAGTTGGGAAGGAGTGATGGGGCAGAGGGGGAGAGGAAGTTGGGAAGGAGTAATGGGGCAGAGGGGGAAGGGAAGTTGGGAAGGAGTGATGGGGCAGAGGGAGAGGGGAAGTTGCGAAGGAATGATGGGGCAGAGGGAGAGGGGAAGTTGGGAAGTAGTGATGGGGCAGAGGGAGAGGGGAAGTTGCGAAGGAGTGATGGGGCAGAGGGAGAGGGGAAGTTGGGAAGGAGTGATGGGGCAGAGGGAGAGGCGTGGGAAGTTGGGAAGGAGTGATGGGGCAGAGGGGGAAGGGAAGTTGGGAAGGAGTGATGGGACAGAGGGGTAGGGGAAGTTGGGAATAAGTGATGGGGCATAGGGGGGAGGGGAAGTTGGGAAGGAGTGATGGGGCAGAGGGGGAGGGGAAGTTACGAAGGAGTGATGGGGCAGAGGTCGAGGGGAAGTTGGGAAGTAGTGATGGGGCAGAGGTGAGGGGAAGTTGGGAAGGAGTGATGGGGCAGAGGTCGAGGGGAAGTTGGGAAGGAGTGATGGGGCAGAGGAGGAGGGGAAGTTGGGAAGGAGTGATGGGGCAGAAGGGGAGGGGAAGTTGGGAAGGAGTGATGGAGCAGAGGTCGAGGGGAAGTTGGGAAGGAGTGATGGAGCAGAGGGGGAGGGGAAGTTGGGAAGGAGTAATGGGGCCGAGGTCAAGGCGTGGGAAGTTGGGAAGGAGTGATGGGGCAGAGGGGGAGGGGGAAGTTGGGAAGGAGTGATGCGGCCGAGGTCAAGGCGTGGGAAGTTGGGAAGGAGTGATGGGGCAGAGGTGGAGGGGAAGTTGGGAAGGAGTGATGGGGCAGAGGTGGAGGGGAAGTTGGGAAGGAGTGATGGGGCAGAGGTGGAGGGGAAGTTGGGAAGGAGTGATGGGGCAGAGGGGGAGGGGAAGTTGGGAAGGAGTGATGGGGCAGAGGGGGAGGGGTAGTTGGGAAGGAGTGATGGGGCAGAGGGGGAGGGGAAGTTGGGAAGGAGTGATGGGGCAGAGGGGGAGGGGAAGTTGGGAAGGAGTGATGGGGCAGAGGGAGAGGCGTGGGAAGTTGGGAAGGAGTGATGTTGCAGAGGTGGAGGGGAAGTTGAGAAGGAGAGATGGGGCAGAGGGGGAGAGGAAGTTGGGAAGGAGTGATGGGGCAGAGGGGTAGAGGAAGTTGGAAAGAAGTGATTGAGCATAGGGGGGAGGGGAAGTTGGGAAGGAGTGATGGGGCAGAGGGGGAGGGGAAGTTGGGAAGGAGTGATGGGGCAGAGGGGAAGGGGAAGTTGTGAAGGAGTAATGAGGCAGAGGGGTAGGGGAAGTTGGAAAGGAGTGATGGGGCAGAGAGGGAGGGGAAGTTGGGAAGGAGTGATGGGGCAGAGGGGAAAGGGAAGTTGGGAAGGAGTGATGGGGCAGAGGGGTAGGGGAAGTTGGAAAGGAGTGATGGGGCCGAGGGGGAGGGGAAGTTGAGAAGGAGTGATGGGGCAGAGGGGGGGTGGGTTGGGAAGGAGAGATGGGGCAGATGTAAAGGGGAAGTTGGGAAGGAGAGATGGGGCAGAGGTGGAGGGGAAGTTGGGAAGGAGTGATGGGGCAGAGGTGGAGGGGAAGTTGGGAAGGAGTGATGGGGCAGAGGTGGAGGGGAAGTTGGGAAGGAGTGATGGGGCAGAGGGGGAGGGGAAGTTGGAAAGGAGTGATGGGGCAGAGGGAGAGGGGAAGTTGGGAAGGAGAGATGGAGCAGAGGTGTAGGGGAAGTTGGGAAGGAGTGATGGGGCAGAGGGAGGGAGGGGAAGTTGGACAGGAGTGATGGGGCAGAAGGGGAGGGGAAGTAGGGAAGGAGTGATGGGGCAGAGGTGGAGGGGAAGTTGGGAAGGAGTGATGGGGCAGAGGGGAAGGGGAAGTTGGGAAGGAGTGATGGGGCAGAGGTGGATGGGAAGTTGGGAAGGAGTGATGGGGCAGAGGGGGAGGGGAAGTTGGGAAGGAGTGATGGGGCAGAGGGGGAGGGGTAGTTGGGAAGGAGTGATGGGGCAGAGGGGGAGGGGAAGCTGGGAAGGAGTGATGGGGCAGAGGGGGAGGGGAAGTTGGGAAGGAGTGATGGGGCAGAGGGGGAGGGGAAGTTGGGAAGGAGTGATGGGACAGAGGGGTAGGGGAAGTTGAGAAGGAGTGATGGGGCAGAGGTTGAGGGGAAGTTGGGAAGGAGTAATGGGGCAGAGGGTGGAGGGGAAGTTGGGAAGGTGAGATGGGGCAGAGGGTGAGGGGAAGTTGGGAAGGAGTGATGGGGCAGAGGGGGAGGGGAAGTTGGGAAGGATTGATGGGGCAGATCGAGGGGGAGGCGTGGAAACGTGAGAGGGCTGCAGTACGGCGGCAGAGGATCGCTGAGGGCTCCCACAGTCGGGGCGACGTGGACCACGGTGGGCAGAATGGATCTGACAATGGCGGGTGCAGGCGATAGGCCAGTTGGGGTGGAGGGGGGGTCGAGGCGTAGGGGAGGGGGTCAAGCGAGGGGGGGGGGGGGCGCAGACTTCGGGGATCCGGTAGTTGTCAGCAGGTCAGCAGTGGCGACTGGAGCAGTGACGGGTGTGGAATGCGTGTCCGGTGCAGGTGGGGACAGAGACGGGAGAGGCGGGGAGCGGTGGCGGAAAGAGGTTGGAAAAGGTCATGCGGCCAAAGCGTAGAGTGGAGAAAAAGTCTAAGAGCTCACGAGAAGGCCCGCAGAATGCTCCGCAGCCGGAGTTACAACTGATGAGGGGGCATGAAGTGGCTCCAGCTCTGTGTATCAGGGTCGTTCTCAGCTTGCTCCACCGTCACAGAAAATCAATGCTGCTTGTGCTAGGAGCAATGGGCGCGGGTCAGTTTACCAGAATAGAAACCATATCCAGCTGTTGACAGCTGTCAACGAGCCCTGGCGTGCCAAGGAGAGATGTTCATAAAGGAGGACGAAATACGTTAGAGTAATTGACAATGAGAGGAGTACCTCGTTCACCATAAGAGAAGCAGTGGTAATCGTCATTGTCAAAATCATTGGGATCATCATCATTCATAGTGCTCCTTGTGGCTTGGGGGTGAGAAGTGACTCA
>JAWQFJ010005118.1:0-11518 GCA_034096865.1 Theodoxus fluviatilis
GACTCACATGCGAAGCAAAAGTGAGTCTATGTACTCACCCTTTTCATCCGTCCGGGCGTCCGGGCGTCCGGGCATCTGTAAAAAACTTTAACGTTGGATTTTTCTTGGAGACTATTAAGTCTATCAGCACCCAATTTGGCATGATGGTGTAGGATGACAAGGCGTACAAAAACATACATAGTGACTTGACCTTGCTTCAAGGTCAAGGTCGCAGGGGCCATAAATGTTGTCTAAAAAACAGCCATTTTCCACATTTTCCCAATTTTCTCTGAAGTTTTTGAGATTGGATACCTGACCTATATATGGTGTATACGGCAAAGTAATCCCTATATTTTGATACCAGTTTGATTGACCTTGCTTCAAGGTCAAGGTCACAGGAGCTCTTTAAAGTTGAATTGTATACATATTTTGAAGTGACCTTGACCCTGAACTATGGAAGATAACTCTTCCAAACTTTATAAGATTGAAGTATACATGTTATACTTTCATACTAGATCACCAGTGTCATCCGTCTGGGCGGCCGGGCGGCCAAGCGGCCGGGTGTCCTGTCGTCCATAAAAACTTTAACGTTGGATTTTTCTCGAAGACTATTAAGTCTATCAACACCCAATTTGGCATGATGGTGTAGGATGACAAGGCGTACATAAACATATATAGTGACTTGACCTTGCTTTAAGGTCAAGGTCACAGGAGCTCTTTAAAGTTGGATTGTATACATATTTTGAAGTGACCTTGACCCCGAACTATGAAAGATAACTCTTCCAAACTTCATAACATTGTAGTACACATGTTATACTTTCATACTAGGTCACCTGTGTCATCCATCCGCGCGTCCGGACGTCTGGGAATCCGGGCGTCCAGACGTCCTCCCCGACAGCACACCAGGGCTGGACCAGCCCTGGACCAGCCCTGGCATCCAGCCCTGGCCAGGCCTGGCATCCAGCCCTGGACCAGCCTAGAAATGGTCATTGGGCCAGCCCTGGACCAGCCCTGGCATCCAGCCCTGGCCAGCCCTGGCATCCAGCCCTGGACCAGCCCTGGTATCCAGCCCTGGACCAGCCCTGGCATCCAGCCCTGGACCAGCCCTGGCATCCAGCCCTTGACCAGCCCTGGCATCCAGCCCTGGACCAGCCCTGGCATCCAGCCCTGGACCAGCCTAGAAATGGTCATTGGGCCAGCCCTGGACCAGCCCTGGCATCCAGGCCTTGCCTATTCCAGGCCTGGAATTATTGCCCTAGGACCTGCATAGGTTCCAGGGGTGGCCCGATAACAAGCTTGGTGAAGTACAAGAAACAGCTTGCTGCCACCCACAAGCAGCCACAGCAGCCTTGCACTGCTCTCCCTGTACAGACCCACAGCCAGTCTCGGGCACTCTTCTCAGTAACACATATGGCAGAAGGCAGCATTTCTCCTGTCCTTTTCTCCTGATCCTTTCACCCACCATCCCAGGCCTGCCACACTCACCGCTTTCCTCAGCCATGTCACACTTCCACACACTGACACCACAGTCAGCAGGGGAAGACAAAGACTGCATCACACTTGCCTTGTCTTCTCTCTCCACCTTCACTTGCACTTCCTCCCTGACAGTGCTGTCTGCTTCCACATCACTCCCATCATGCAGCTGGTCCTCAAAACCTGCCTTGTGTTTCTCTCCAGTCCTAGAGTCATGCTCACAACCTGACAAGCCCTCAGATGGAAGTGTGTTGTCATACAGCCAGTCAGTATTTTCCTCCATGCTAGTAACTGCCTCATCTTGTCTCTCCACCTTCACTTGCACTTCTTCCTGGACAGTGCTCTCTGCTTCTACACCTGTCCCATCATGCAGCTCATCCTCAGAGCATGGCTCACGTTTCACCTCAGTCCCCAAGTCATGGTTAGATGACAGAGACTCAACACTTACACATGTGTCATCAAACAGCCAATCAATGTCCTCCTCCATGCTCATGCTGTAAGCTAGTGCTCCTCAGTGGGAAAAAAACGCCTGCGACACTGCCAGCATTATCTAGAATATTCACAACATGTACATACATACGCATTCACGCACGCACACATGCATGCACACAGGCATGCACACACACACACACACACACACACATATATACATACATGTAGCAAAGTTGATAAATAGACGAGGAGTAAGAAAAACTTGTGACGTTTCCATGAACATATTTTATACCTACAAATTGCACTGTGAAAGTCTTTTTGTTCAGGTGAATTCAGGTCCCTGTGGGTAGGGGGTAAGAAATGACCCACTGTGTCTCCTTATGCATTTCATAGTCATGACTTGACTCTTATTCTAACCAATCCTAATGTTTTTCGTGATCATGGCCTTAGATAGCCTACAAAGGCTGATAGGCTGTAACACTCCATCCATCCATGCAGGTGAATTCACTGCTTGGGATCTACGTTTGAAAGCCTGGTACAAACAGAGAATGATTGCTCTAATGACGCACCTTTCCTCTCCTCAACTAAACACTCTCTAAATTGCTTTTGATGTATCCAATGTATGGATTAATAATGCTTTCTCAGAATTAATGGGACAAAGCAGAGAAAAGGTTTTGGGCTAGTGTGTAGAGGTTTAGTGTGCACACACAAATGTGTGTGTGTGTGTGTGTGTGTGTGTGTGTGTGTGTGTGTGTGTGTGTGTGTGTGTGCTGGCAGATACATGGGCCACGTCAGCTGTCTCTGTAGCGCTTTCATGGTGTCCCCCTTGCTTCCCTTGGCCTGGCTTGCTCTAGTAAGCTTCTAACCACCCCCATCCACCCAAACTTTCTACATGTTGCGAAGGATCTGGAATGTGCCAGAACATCATGGACTTTCCAACTGTTTACAGCAGCCTCCTCATCCATGCTGTTGCCTAGTCACGTGACGTAGCCAGCGAGCGGCACTCCTTTGATGCGTCATGTGACTTCAATCATGCAGCTGGGAGGCAATCTGGTTTGTTTTTGTTAGTTTGCGATGATTTTAGAAACCCTAAAAGGCGTAAAAAATACAAGCAGAGCAGCAGGAGAGTGCACACAAGACGGAGGAAGGTGAGAGCCTAAGAAGATAGTCGCGTGCAAAAGGTCCTCCATAAAGAGTGATCGAGTCGTCTACAGAGTGAGAGCATGGACAACATGCATGAGAAGAGAACACACGACAAAGGCGTGAAAACTCATGTAAGAGCGTGGATAACAGGGATTGTGTCCTGCGAGAATCCAGTCTCGAGAGTGAAGTTATGGTATTGATGATGACTGCGTTTGGACGTTGTGTATCGACCAGTGCATGAATAGGTTTTCGAAAACGACCACCGGATTTTATGAACTTTTACTTCCCAGCGCAAGCTAGGAGAACCCCCCATATTAACAGAACTCAGGGACAGGAGACAAGTTGCAGCATACACATAGGTGTGCATGCAGATGCAAACTCCACTTACAAATACACTCAATGCATTCTATACTATGTAGACAGAAACAAAATAGATCTCATGTGTCAACATTTTATTCAAGAAGTGGGATCAGCATAAACATTATAAAAAAAAATCACTGTAAACCATGGATGCCTTTCAAATTCCACTGGGGATACAAATTATCAATTTTTGACAATTCAAATATTTCCTCGTCTCTCTTTAGAACACCATTCATCACTAAACTATCTATAAAACCTGTGGTTTGGGAACAACAACATCAACAACAATAAATGTAACAGATAGCACTCCAGAAAATGAACTATGCTTTAAGGGAACAAAGTTGCCAAATCCACTTATTGCACTTGAGTTACCTCCCTTCTGTTAGAATATGTTAGTACAACCACCACTAAATGCATGCACTTACAAATTTTGCAACATGTGAGGTAGTGGAAAAAGACGGCACACCTAGGACAGCAAATCAAGGGACCAGATTTTCATTGCTGTACAGATCCCCTCCCTTAACCTTCACCATCAAACAGTTATGCAACACAGGAATATGATTGCAGGTTTACCTAGCAACTGTAGCTCAGTAAGAAGTGGGAAATTTCATAACACATCAGGCACAAAAAATACCACACACACACACACACACACACACACACACACACACACACACACACACACACACACACACACACACACTCAACCCTTCCTTCATCTTTGTTCCCACTCACAGCTATGCCCTGTACATGTCATCAGTCAGCTGCACTTGAGTGCTCAGCATGGGGGAATGGCACTCTAGCATTCACTCTACATCCCTAGCAGTCTTCCACCATGTCACACAAAGGTCACAAACACAGGACAAGAGGCTCTGCTACAGCACAAATCAACAAGACCCAAGTCACACAAAACTACTTCACCAATGGTCTTGCACTCATGACTGCCCCATGGCATGGTCACTGCATTGTCATCACAGTCATGAGCTCATTGGTCAAACTGCCCATAGCAAACCCCCACTCCATAAAGAAAGCAATCTTTGCTGTTGACACAGAAATACAATAAACTAACTACATGTAAACACTGTGGATAGTTCCAACCCCTTTACTGTGAACTCTGTCCAGCACACTCAAACTTGCATGTGTTATGAAAATCATATCACAAACTATAAAGTGCAGCACTTGTTGTACATTTCTTCTCATTTTTCTCCTTCAAATTGTTCAAGAAGATTTTATGCAGCAAACAAGAACAAAGAGAAATCTTGGCAACATGTGCCAGTGTACAATGCAGCATCTCCATTCAAGTGACAACTGTCAGGTCACTGACACTTGCCAATCATTCCCCACAAAACACAAAGATATAAAACAACACCAGTCCTATAGGTTACCAGTGGATCATGATGTAAACAGGAAGGCAACCAGATCTGACAAAAACTCAAACAAAAAACATACTATGGCTTTTCACTATATACTCTCTCAGCAAAACAAACACACTCTATATGCTAGTGTTGCGGATCTTTCTTGCCGCGTAGTTTCCCCACTGTTCAAGACAGTGGTATGTCGTAAGTCAAGTGAGACGCAGGGGCGAGGACGATTTTCCCATCTTTATTCGCAGCTGATACAAGCGCTCAGTAACCCAGATGGAATGGGGTCTGTGCTCACCCAGATGGAATGGGGCACTTCTCTAAGCAGGCATCGCAGCCTCTATTTATCAGGACACAAAACAAAGCGGGGGAAGGGATTACTTCCGGGGGGAGGGGCTTTCAGACAAAGGCTGGAAGAGAGAATTCTAGAACTGTGGGAGCTTGCTGACACAGGGCAGCGCTGGACAGAGGCAGCAGCGATAACATCTCGTCAGAGCACAGAGCGATTACGGACCGGACAGCAGCGATAGCAACCTGTCAGAGCACAGACTAATGTTTACTCTGCCTCTGGTGGTGATGGGGACAGCAGCTGTGAAAACTAAACATATCCCACAATCCCACGGCTGGGAGAGGCATGCACTTTAGAACTGACTAAACAAATCTAAGGAACCACAGAAATATTCACAACACTAGCACTTATCACAGTATCCTGCGAATATTAATGAAGTATTCGTAACCTCAAAATCCAATATCAAAGCATTGTCACCTATGCAAAACAAATGCTGGAGTTTTAAAAAAGCAGACTTTCAGACCACTTCTCCATGAATCCACACCTACACCTTATTCTTGGCTGGCCTGTAGTCCAGTGGAGTGGTCAACCTGACCACAACAAGCATCACTGTGTACAGGGCATTGGCTTTCACCACCATGCACATAATCAAAGGCCTCACCCATACACATCCATGTGTACATGTCATCGCACACAATCAGCACAACCACTCTCACACTTGTATGGCCAGTACCAGTAGTCTAGGAGACACAAGTGCAAGCTTCTGCTCTCAAACTGTACACTTGTCCACCAGAATGGTCAAGGTAGACAAATATGCTGGCACTGTGTACTGGTGATGACACACTTCCATCATACACAATGTCACATTCAGGGACACAACCCTCTGGGACAACAATGACAAGCTGTCACTTTTACACCAAGACATCACATCATCTGACAACCCAGCAGTGCTGTGCTCCACATTACCAACACAGTTAGCAAGTTATGCAGGTCACCAAACACATTCATGGAGTCAACTTTCACAGAAACCACACCACACAGCCTCATGAAATAGGAAAACTTCTAGGAGAAAACATGCATTTCACCTGTTCACTTGCCAATCAAACAAGGCAAAGAAACAAAAGCTACCATCTCCATGTGGAGGTCATGTAAACTGCCAATCATAACAATGCATTGCTTTGGAGGACATGCTGTAAAAGTGGACCACAAGACTCTCAAGGAGGAGAAAAGACCACTAGGTGATTGTGGGAGGCAAGAGAATCCGGTGTTGAAAGATGAGGTCCAATATTTCACAAGTAGTCCTTTGTAGTCACACATTCCAAATGTTTCCTTTTGTTACTAAGCAAGGATTCTTCTGCCCACCACCACAAATTCAGGGGGGGGGGTTTAGGGGTTCTTTTTATAGAGTTGCTAACCATTTTAAGTGATTTCCCTCAGACTCAGAGAATGTTTTGTGGTTGTCTTTCTGACAAGCTCTGTCCTCAGAATGGGCACACTGTCACAATCTTATGCCCTTGTGGACAGCATGTATATGTCTCTATTGGCTGCCTTTCCCACCAGCTCTATACTGACAATGGGGACATGGAAACTTCCTTCAACCTTCATGGACTGTGTTTATGTGTCTTTGCAGGTTGCCTTTGCGACCAGCTCTGTACTGACAATGGGGATGTAGCGGCACCAGCATTGATATTGCTGGGGCTACTATGCAGGCTGGGAACTTTTCCTCTGCCTCCCGAGTGTTGGGCGGCAGAGGCACAGAGGGACATGGAGTCAGTACAGTTCCCGTTACATCATTTATTTCTGAGTAGCAAGAATGAGTCCGTACTCTATGCAGCTCTCCACACAAGTCTCTGGACACAAGCGGTCACCTCAATATATCTGATACAAACCGGAAAAGGCGTGGCATGGGATTGGTGAGGGTGAGGGCTGGGGGCGGTACTAGGTATGCGTAGGAAGAGGGGGGGGGGGGGTATACTATGGAGGAAGCAGGGGGTGGAGAGCGTGTGAACGGGCGAGAAATCGCTGAATAGGCAACTGACCACATGGTGACAGATCGGAAAATTGGGGCGGCTCATGCAGAGAAAGCAAAGTCAGCAGAGTACAGTTTTGTCAGTTGCGATAAACCGCTGAGTGGGCAACTGGCTACATGGTGACAGATCGGAAAATAGGAGCGGCCCATGCACAGAAAGCAAAATCAGCAAAGCGTTGTCACCCTGTTACATCTCCCCATGGTGTTTCAGTACAACGTCCTCGTTGTAAATTTCGATTTTAACAATGAACAATATAATTAGTGCTAGAGGTTTGAGGTGACCACTTGTATTCAAAATATCATAAGACAAAATACAAATGTAGAATGGACACAAAATCTTGAATCTAGTGATTACATGCCTTAGTATGAGATAATATATGCAATCATGATGTACAACGAAATCTGACACGATTAAAAGAAATTATTGCTGTCTAGAAGGGGTCTTAACCATTCAACTAGAAGGCAATCCAAAACACAACACAAAAACAAGCAAGAGTTCCCATTTTTTCACATTTTCTAGAAGCGGGCTTAACCGTTCAACTAGTTGATTGATAACAACAGGATTAAACGTTTCACATTACAAAACGCAGCATAACCAACACAACAACAGCGCATGTTGGACAAAACAACTTGAAGCGGTTTTAACCCTTCAACAAGTATGTCATCCACATGGCTAGACACACAAGCCGTGCAAGCTAAAAGTGGTATTAACCCTTCAATTAGATGCACGCAAACAAACAGTGACGCAAAGTGGCGTTGCTAAGCACGACAACACCCCGTAATGAATAAACATCGCAAGTTCTTCCGTAATCACTAGCAGCACAGTGATACATAATGGTAAATGAAACTTTAACCAAAACCCACAGTCCTGGGAAACTGTAACTTTCCCTAAACAGCAATCACACAAAGAGAGCACTATCTGCATCCTTACGATGAGATATTTCCTTCCAGTTCCAAACCTATAGGCAATCCGCTCTTCCAGCTTACATTACCACAATTCACAAGAACGAGGGAAACTTTCCAGTACGTCTCGTTACACAGAGAGAACGCCATCAACAACGACATAACCATGAACAATCAAAAGGGTTATATGGGATATAAAGGATATGTCATATCATTCCAATAAAATAAACCATTATTGTTTCATGCATTCTTGGATATCATAGGATTATATGGAACTCTTATCGCATTCCTCTAATTCTCTTTACTACGTGTAATTTTATTATAAAAGGCTACGTATTGAGGTCATGCAAAAGAAAAGGAACGAGTACATTACCTACAGTCAGAGGCACATCCAATACCTACACAAAGCAGATCTATACATAGGGCACTCCGTCACCAAAATGGAATGACCGACAACCTGCGTTCGGTCTCACAGAGCGACGGGGCTCAGTCACTTCACATGGAGTATCGTCACTTGTCTTGTTCATGTCTTGAGCATCTCTGCTCTCACTGGGAGGTATGTCCAAACTAGGAAACGGTGACTGTGCTGGAAGGAGATCTCTCCTGTTCAGCACCTTCTCCGCACCTCCAGATTGGGGGCGTACCACATACACATGAGTTGCTGGATAGGGGCGAGCAGTGACTACGCATAGCTCCGGACGCCATCTGTCCTGAAATTTGGCGCGTCCTACTGCCCGATTTCGGCGGTAGACCAGATCTCCCACCTGCAGGGTGTGGTCTTTTGCCCCGATATTTGCAGCCTGGTTCCTTCGCGCTGCCGCCTCGAGGAGGTGAGTATAAGCCCTGGCATGGGCCTGCTGAAGTCGGGAGCGATGCTGTCGCACCCAATCAACAGGTCCTTTGGCCTCGGGGAATGCAGTGGCGAGGAGTTCATCTACTGGTAATTTAGGTTCCTGTCCAAAGAGAATGTAGTAGGGCGAGAAACCTGTAGCACTGTGAGGGGTAGCATTGTAGGCTTGTAGTAGAGCAGGTAAATGCTCGGGCCACTTCCTCTTCTGGTCTGTTGGGAGAGTTCTTAAGAGGTCATGAAGAGTCCTATTAAATCGTTCACATTGTCCATTGCCCTCTGGGTGGTACGCAGTGGTACGAGATTTTTTGATACCATACAGGTCACACAAAGACTTGATCACCTGGGATTCAAAATCCCTTCCTTGGTCAGAATGAATTCGGTCCGGCACACCGTACCTGGCAAACCACTCTTTCACCAAGGCCTTCGCCACTGTTGTCGCTTCCTGATTCCGGGTTGGGACTGCCATGGAAAATTTGGAGAATACGTCCGTCATGATGAGGACATCTTCCCTACCATCACTGGCCGGTTCCAATTTGGTAAAATCCACGGCAAGCACTTCCAAGGGTCTGGTGGCGAGAAGGTTGCCTGATGTGGTTCGCAGGTTGGGTTGCTTGGCCATGGTACAGCGTTCACAGGCCTTTATGTAGTTCTCGACGTCCGAAGTTACACCAGGCCAGTACACCCGTTTCCGGAGAAGTTTGAGTGTCCTCTCTAGGGCTTGGTGGCCCATGTCGTCATGGATTGCTCTCAGGATGTCAGGACGCAGCGAACTGGGTAGAACCAATTGCTCGAGTTGGCCTTGAGATGGGTCGACGACCTGTCTGTAGAGGAGCCCGTCCCGGATTCGAAGTCTCGAAAATTGCCGAAGTAGGATCTTCGAGGAATGGTCCTGTGTAGACTCTGGCTTTTGCGGCCAAGATGACAGAAACTTCCCTATCACGAGGTCCTGCTTCTGCAGATCCTGCAGCTCTTGCTGAGTCAGTCGTTTTCCGGTAGTCACCACGACTTCTTCCTGCAGGAGTGGCACCTCTGAGAGCGCATCAGCATGAAGACTACTGGATTTGTCCACCTCTTCACTGAGTGCTACCAGACTGTTGCAGACCAGTCCGTGGGTGTCGCCTATTTCTTCTGGAATTTCAGTCAATGGAGAGGGAAATGGGTCGCAATTGACTTCATCCTCTTGAGATGGTGGGAGTCGGGATAGACCGTCAGCTGGGTTTGTTTTGCCAGGGCGGTATTTCACATCGAAGGTGAACTGTGCCAACTCGGCAGCCCATCGTTGCTCTAGTGCACCTAGCTTAGCGGTGCGAAAATACGTCAAAGGGTTGTTGTCTGTATAGACTGTGAACGTGCTTCCCATCAGGTAGTGGCGAAACTTCTTTGTCACCGCCCACTTCAAGGCTAGCATCTCCAGTTTGAAGCTGGAATAGCTGGAAGACTTCCTCTCAGTGGGGTGGAGACGTCGGCTGGCGTAGGCCACGACACGCACAGTCCCATCAGGCTGCTTCTGGGATAATATGGCGCTGAGCCCGTCATGGGAAGCATCAGTTTCCAAGATGAATGGCTTCTCAAAGTCCGCGAACAGGAGGACAGGGGCTGTCGTCAAGGCGGTCTTGAGTGCTTCGAAGGCCGCTTCATGGCGGTCTGTCCATTGCGAGGTGACATCAACTGGTTTCTTTCCTGCTTTTGTCCTATGGGTCAGGTCGTGCAGGGGGCCAGCTATTTTCGCAAACCCCTCGATGAATCTCCGATAGTATGAGGCAAATCCTAGAAACGAAAGCACATGCTTGACTGTTTTGGGACGAGGCCATTTCTTCACCGCGTCAACTTTCTCTTGCTGACAGAACACGCCCTCATTGGAGATTGTGTGTCCCAGGTAGTTCACTTCACGCCTAAGGAACTGACATTTCTTCAATTTGATTTTGAGTCCAACTTGAGTGATTTTCTCTAGAAATTTGTCCAGGTGAATCAAGTGTTCATCAAAGGTCCTTGAAAAGATCAATATGTCGTCCAAATAGCAAAGTAGAAATTCAAAGATGAAGTCTGAAGTGATGTTTTGCATCAAGCGCTGAAAAGTTGAAGGAGCGGTTGCTAGTCCAAACGGCATACGGGTGAACTCGTACAGGCCAAAGGGGGTTGTGAATGCCGTCTTATGTTGATGATCAGGATGCATGCCTATCTGGTGATATCCACTTGCCAGGTCGAGGGTGGAAAAGTACTGTGCCCCGGCAAGGGAATCAAATGACTCTTGAATCCGAGGAAGTGGGTAGGCGTCCATCACTGACTTTGCATTTAGCTTCCGGTAGTCTACACACAACCTAAGGGTGGAATCACGCTTGCGGACCAGGACAAGTGGAGCAGCATACGGGCTGTGGCTCTCGACTATGATCTGCTTGTCAAGGAGTCCCTTCAGGTGTTGTTTCACTTCCAGAAACATTCTCGGTGGGATACTTCGATATGGCTCCGCCGTGGGAATGTCATCTTTTGTGTGGATCTCATGTTGGACACGATCAGTGAAACCCAAGTCACTATCATCCTTGGCGAAAGCCTTTTGATGTTTCTCCAAAAGTGCCTGTAGCTTTTGCCGCTGTAGCGCTGTACCATCAAACGAAGGACACGGGACGTGTTCCGTTGTCTGAGAACTGAGGGGATTGGCTTCATCTGTGGCTTTGACGACAATTTCGTTCGAGGAGACGTCA
>JAWQFJ010005119.1:0-32500 GCA_034096865.1 Theodoxus fluviatilis
CCTAAGCACGACTGCGCGGTCAAGTAAGACGCTGATATTTGTGTGTTTCGAGGATCTCAAAGCTGTCATGTTTGACAACCTGCACGCCCATGAAGACCACACCGCAGAATAGAGGAAAAGGACGTAGGCACTACGAAGACCACCACGCCTTGTAGCTCTGTTCCTGAGTGGCGAAGCGCTTTTTGCTCCAAGGCCTTCAAGCCCTACAGTGATGCAGGCCTACCGCCTACCCTCCCTCCAGTAGCATTTTTTTTTTTTTTCGTGGATCAGCAATTGCTTTGCCCTAGAATGTAGGGCTAGTAATGAGTCCACGCATGCACTCCAAGGCCTGAACCATACATCTCCTCACATCTATCGCGTCGCTCACATAGTCAGCAATCCAAACTTCCTCCGTAGCTCAGGCTATTTTTTTTCTAAAACATGGCTTTCGGCTTTTTCATTCTGGATTTTTGTAAAGTTAACATTTCTGTCACGTTGTATCAAATAGAAGCGTGTGGATCGGTACCGTTGATGTCGTCGATGAAAAAATGCCAGGAGATGGTCTTAGATGGTAGTTTGCGTTCTGAGCCAGATTGTACTTCTACCGTGCTACGAAGTGTAGAAGCACCGCTGCCTGCAGCGTCCATAGGCCACGTAACGGATAGTATGCTGGCTGGGAAACTTGTTACTCCTAGCGCCATCGTGCAGCGGCGAAACTCCATGGCCCGCTAGACCGTTTGTTGGTACCCTGTGGAGGCAGTGCTCCGGGTGGATAAGTTGGTGGCGCCCTGATGAAGCAGTGCTGAAACCACGTGTAAAAGATAGTGTGTCTCTTACTAAAAGACCGGCATGCATTTGCCGGGAATATCGTGATGTCAATATCCGTCGACCTGTGCCGGATATAGTGTGCGAAGTACCCTGTGTGATGCATATGCCGGTGAAAGTGAATGTCTGTCTCTCGGTAGACAGTTGTCCCCGCCGAAGACATGCGCCCTGAAGATAGCCCCGCTATACATGATGAGCATCGGATCCCATTCCTCAGGAATTCCAGTACAAAGGTCGCCTGGATTTGAGCAGGTCGTGACGGTCAAGCTTCCTCTATCCGTACCGCTAACACCCTCACATCCAGATGAGGAGCTTTTGTCAAGCACTCGTTCTGGTAATAGACGTCACAAATCATGGTAGATCTATGTCCATAACCCCACCTGCGCGTACACGCTTCTTGATATTACACACTGCCCGTCTTTTGCACTTATCCTGCGTCAAAATAGAGCCAATGTCAAGATTGACACGAGGATGTCTCAGGTCGCTTACAAAAGACGGCTCCGAAACTAATATTGCCTTTCACCACTTCAGCTGTGGATCTACCTGAACTTTGAATTATTCATACGGCAATTTCGCGCGTTTTCTTCATTGGGATCACGAGTATCCAGCATACCAATCGTGCAGACGTGGGGACAGTCGTCCTCCTCCTCTCCACAGCACATGTAAGCTGGTGAAAATGACTACTCCTCCGCTCCCTACAGCCCATCAGACGATGCCGGTAAGGTACCTATACTTCATCCACAGCAACAGCCGTGCTGGCGCAAGCTAGGACCTCTCCTCTCCTCAACACAGACCCCTTGGTGGGGATCAGTACCTCTCCCTCTCTCACAGCACAGAGGTTAGTGGAGATGTACCCTCTCCCTACTCCACCACCCACAGAGTGCGGGGAAGGAAGTACTCCTCTCACTTCGTACACATCACAGACCCTCACATGCATAGTAAGAAAAGAGTCGAGAGATAGCAAGGACGGTCCCTCCGCTCTCTATCTCCACACTCACAGATGTTGGCGAACCAAGTACCCTCTCCTCCCCACAGACAGAGGTGGGAAGGTCATCTCTCTATCACTCATCCAACACTATCAGAGATGCAGCAAGTACCTCTCTCTACTCCACACTACAGAGGTGGCAAGTAACCTCTCCCTCTCCACACAACCACAGATAACCACTCCGAGCTGGGCCGAAGATACCCTTTCACTAGCACAGAGGTGGGCAAGTACCTCTCCCTCTCCACAACACAGAGGTGGGGAAGTACCTCTCCCTCTCCACAGCACAGAGGTGGGGAAGTACCTCTCCCTCTCCACACCACAGAGGTGGGGAAGTACCTCTCCCTCTCCACAGCACAGAGGTGGGAAGGTACCTCTCTCTCTCCACACTACAGAGGTGGGGAAGTACCTCTCCCTCTCCACAGCACAGAGGTGGGGAAGTACCTCTCCCTCTCCACAGCACAGAGGTGGGAAAGTACCTCTCCCTCTCCACACTACAGAGGTGGGGAAGTACCTCTCCCTCTCCACGCTACAGAGGTGGGCATGTACCTCTCCCTCTCCACGCTACAGAGGTGGGAAAGTACCTCTCCCTCTCCACGCTACAGAGGTGGGAAAGTACCTCTCCCTCTCCACAGCACAGAGGTGGGGAAGTACCTCTCCCTCTCCACACCACAGAGGTGGGGAAGTACCTCTCCCTCTCCACAGCACAGAGGTGGGAAGGTACCTCTCTCTCTCCACACTACAGAGGTGGGGAAGTACCTCTCCCTCTCCACGCTACAGAGGTGGGCAAGTACCTCTCCCTCTCCACGCTACAGAGGTGGGCAAGTACCTCTCCCTCTCCACAGCACAGAGGTGGGAAAGTACCTCTCCCTCTCCACACTACAGAGGTGGGGAAGTACCTCTCCCTCTCCACGCTACAGAGGTGGGCATGTACCTCTCCCTCTCCACGCTACAGAGGTGGGGAAGTACCTCTCCCTCTCCACACCACAGAGGTGGGGAAGTACCTCTCCCTCTCCACGCTACAGAGATGGGCATGTACCTCTCCCTCTCCACGCTACAGAGGTGGGGAAGTACCTCTCCCTCTCCACAGCACAGAGGTGGGGAAGTACCTCTCCCTCTCCACAGCACAGAGGTGGGAAAGTACCTCTCCCTCTCCACAGCACTGAGGTGAGCAAGTACCTCTCCCTCTCCACACTACAGAGGTGGGCAAGTACCTCTCCCTCTCCACAGCACAGAGGTGGGGAAGTACCTCTCCCTCTCCACAGCACAGAGGTGGGAAAGTACCTCTCCCTCTCCACAGCACAGAGGTGGGGAAGTACCTCTCCCTCTCCACAGCACAGAGGTGGGGAAGTACCTCTCCCTCTCCACAGCACAGAGGTGGGGAAGTACCTCTCCCTCTCCACAGCACAGAGGTGGGGAAGTACCTCTCCCTCTCCACACCACAGAGGTGGGGAAGTACCTCTCCCTCTCCACACCACAGAGGTGGGGAAGTACCTCTCCCTCTCCACAGCACAGAGGTGGGAAAGTACCTCTCCCTCTCCACACTACAGAGGTGGGGAAGTACCGCTCCCTCTCCACGCTACAGAGGTGGGCAAGTACCTCTCCCTCTCCACGCTACAGAGGTGGGCAAGTACCTCTCCCTCTCCACGCTACAGAGGTGGGCAAGTACCTCCCCCTCTCCACGCTACAGAGGTGGGGAAGTACCTCTCCCTCTCCACAGCACAGAGGTGGGCAAGTACCTCTCCCTCTCCACGCTACAGAGGTGGGCAAGTACCTCTCTCTCTCCACGCTACAGAGGTGGGGAAGTACCTCTTCTTCTCCACGCCAGCCGCAGCAGCTTCTACAGGACCCGCAGAGTATCTGGGGCACCGATGGTTGAAGCAGAGTGGAATCTCATTTTTGCCCAGGGCACTGGCTACTCTGGCTTAGCTCTCTTCCTCCCTGACCTCTGCCCAGGTAGGTTCAGACAGGTTCAGCGGGACACCTGACATGGTGGGCCGGTGGCGGGCCGTTGGCAGGGCGGTGGCGGGCCGTTGGCAGGGCGGTGGCGGGGCTGTGACGGGCGGTTGGCGGGCCGTTGACAGGGCGGTGGCAAGCCGGTTGCAGGGCGGTCGCGGGGCGGGGCAGGGCGGTGGCGGGCCGGTGGCGGGGCGGTGGCAGGGCGGTGGCAGGGCGGTGGCGGGACGGTGGCGGGGCGGTGGCGGGCCGGTTGCAGGGCGGTGCCGGGCCGGTGGCGGGGCGGTGGCGGGGCGGTGGCGGGCGGTGGCGGGGCGGTGGCGGGCCGTTGGCGGGCCGTTGGCAGGGCGGTGGCGGGGCGGTGGCGGGCCGTTGGCAGGGCGGTGGTGGGCCGGTGGCGGGGCAGGGCGGGCCGGTGGCGTGGCGGGGCGATGGCGGGCCGTTGGCGGGGTGGTGGTGGGCCGGTGGCGGGGCGGTGGCGGGCCGGTGGCAGGGCGGTGGCGGGCCGGTGGCGGGCTGTTGGCGGGCCATTGGCAGGGCGGTGGTGGGCCGGTGTCGGGGCGGTGGCGGGGCGGTAGCGGGCCCGTGGCAGGGCGGTGGTGGGCCGGTGGCGGGGCGGTGGCGGGGTGGTGGCGGGGCGGTGGCGGGCCGGTGGTGGCGGGCCGGTGGCGGGGCGGTGGCGGGCTGTTGGCGGGCCGTTGGCAAGGCGGTGGTGGGCCGGTGGCGGGCCGTTGGCAGGGTGGTGGCGGGCTGGTGGCGGGGCGGTGGCGGGGCGGTGGCGGGCCGTTGGCAGGGCGGTGGTGGGCCGGTGGCGGGGCGGTGGCGGGGCGGGGCGGTGGCGGGGCGGGGCGGTGGCGGGCCGTTGGCGGGGCGGTGGCGGGGCGGTGGCGGGCCGTTGGCGGGGTGGTTGCGGGCCGGTGGCGGGGCGGTGGCGGGCTGTTGGCGGGCCGTTGGCAGGGCGGTGGTGGGCCGGTGGCGGGGCGGTGGCGGGGCGGTGGCGGGCCGGTGGTGCACTGTAGATGACGGAAGTCATGGCCCGCAGTCGTTTCTCCGGAGGTCCTGTCAAGGCGGCCTGCAGCGTCCTGGTCAGCAGGGCATTGCAGCTCCCTCGCCCTGGCTTGTTCGCCTTGGCTCACAGAACGCGTTGCTTGGCATGACTGTCTGGCGGTGTGGGCGGCTCTGCGCGTGGTGACAGCGTGTTGTGCTTGGCCGTCTGACTCTGTCCACCCTACGTGAAAAGAGAGATATGATGCATAAACATCACAAGGTGTAACCTTTAGTCCGTGTTTCTGATACTATGTGTGGCTCAGCCCCCCACCCGAGCCACAAAGGAGAGGACGAGGACTGGGCCGTCAGTGTGCCGCCTCACTGAGTCTTCTGAGACTGCTGTCTGGCCTCCTCTCATACTAAAGTGACGTCATAAAACATGCCTTTCCCCCTTTCCCACCTCTCCTTCGTCATTTCTCCCTCGCTTGTCTGCTGTTTGCGTGCACTTCTCCCCAGCCAGCTGTGTGACGCCCACGGGGCCCTCGCTGTTCCACCACTCGGAGTGACGCCCACTGGGCCCTCGCTGTTCCACCACTCGGAGTGACGCCCACTGGGCCCTCGCTGTTCCACCACTCGGAGTGACGCCCACTGGGCCCTCGCTGTTCCACCACTCGGAGTGACGCCCACCGGGCCCTCGCTGTTCCACCACTCGGAGTGACGCCCACCGGGCCCTCGCTGTTCCACCACTCGGAGGCGCTGGTTGGCGTCATCTCCAGGTTGTAGATGGGCCCAGATTTTACCTGCATGGAATGTATCCCTCATTTGGGGATTTTCCCTGTTGTAAACTGAGCAGCTCCATGACGACACACGCAGTAGTGCACGTGACTTTGGAAGACCAGGGACGCTGGAGAACTTCCAGCCTGGCGTTGAGGGACTTTTGACAAGTTTGACCGTCCTAGGTTTATTGCTTCTAACAATCTGCGCTGTGCGCTTTTCAGCTTTAATGAAAACAGCAGACAGCAAAGAAAGAAAGCAACAAACAAATACAATTACAGGAGCGAAACTTCATTGAGATGGACAAGCGAATTTTTGTTTTGAGCCGAAATGCCTGTGTCTTGTGAAACGAAGTGTCGCCCCAGGGCGGTCCCCACGCAGAGGAAAGGAGAGCGGGCGCGGGAGACAAGTTCGTGAAACTGCCCTTTTTCTGTGGCGCGAGTTGGAAAAGGAAGAAATCAGGGGAGTTAACTCTGCTTGCTCTGCCTTCAGTCGTTCTCTGGTCAACGACTCGATTTTCTACGTCTGCGGTAATCACCGGTAACTCCACTGCTGTCTGTCCACGTGGAGATTTGGCAAGTGGGCACTACTAACACAAAGAAGAATTGCGGTTGGAAAGAGGGAACTGGAGGGGAAATAACTGCAGCCATGGTGGCTCTAGTCTTTCCGCAGAGGGACAGGAATCCTTGCACCGTGGCACTCTGTGTCTGTCCCCGCACTGTGCTGCATCCGTACCTTCCGCCATCTTAAAGTAACTCGAACTCTCTTCCGTCATCTCGATATAATTCGACCTCTGCTCCGCCATCGTAAAATACCTCGACTTCTCCTCCGCCATCTCAAAATAACTTGAACTCTCTTCCGCCATCTCAAAATAACTCGAACTCTCTTCCGCCATCTCAAAATAACTCGAACTTTCTTCCGCCATCTCAAAATAACTCGAACTCTCTTCTGCCATCTCAAATTAACTCGAACTTTCTTCCGCCATCTCAAAATAACTCGAACTTTCTTCCGCCATCTCAAAGTAACTCGAACTCTCCTTCGTCATCTTAAAGCACGGACCTGTATCAACTGGATGCACGTCTTGAGGTCACGGGCTCTTTCAGCCAATTAGAGAGTTCTGCCAGGGGTCACCTCTCGACTGACTGAGTAGCTCACTTCCGGCGAGTCTATTCCACTGTTGATCAGATTCTCACGCAGTTTATTGTGAGTAAAATTAAATTTATCCCTCCAGGTTTACTGGAGGTCCTACAGACTGTATGCCTCCAGGTTAACTGGAGGTCCTACAGACTTTATCCCTCCAGATTTACTGGAGGTCCTACAGACTTTATCCCTCCAGGTTTACTGGAGGTCCTACAGACTTTATCTGTCTGTCTGTGTGTCTGTCTGTCCTGACTTAACGGCTGATATCTCAAATACGGCTCGACGGATTTCCTTGACATTTTGCACACTTACTGAAAGTTAGGTCCAATTGAATGTATCAAATTTTCAGAATCGAGGTTTGAAAAGAAAGGGTTTTTTTAAGATCGTAAACTCGAAAGCACCTCCCTAATATGTCAATTGACGGAATGGCGAAATGCAAAATTTGTGACGTGATCAATAACGTGACGTAATTTTATCTGTTTATCTGTCTGTCAGTCCCGACTTAACGGCTGATACCTCAAAAACTACTAGACGGATTTCCGTGACATTTTGCACACTTACTGGAAGTTAGGTTCGATTGAATGTATCAAATTTTCAGAATCGAGGTTTGAAAAGAAAGTGATTTATTTAGGTCATAAACTCGAAAGCCCCCCCCCCCCCCCCCCTGAAATGTCAGTTGACGGAATGGCGATAATATTTCGCCTTTTCCTCCACTCCCGTCACCAGCAGCGTTTCTTACACGCTGTACGAGCGCTCACCAATTACATAAATCGTTTTCGTGATCCTCCCCAGAAGAAAAAAATCGCCTTTGCTTTTAAAAATACCATTTTACAGTCAAAATTGTCCACCCGCGCAGCCGGTCCGAAACTTCAAACAGCCACTCTGTCTGAGCGCAACAACTTGGTAGTCTGTTCGCGTGGCCTAATGGCAGTGAATCAATATTAAATTTGGCAGAAATAGACCTTGAGTATCCTAAAATGTACAAGATTACTCAAATTTCAAACTATATCATCCATTTTTCTACAATTTACAGTGCAAAATACGAAGCGAGGGAGTTTACAGAAAAGTACGTTATAATTGCTTTACAAACACGTAGTAACGTCAGTTGCCGAATGGCTCAGATGGTAAAGCGTTGGACTATTGTAACGTTAGGTCATGCGTGAACGGGTTCGAATCCGCGCTGAAACTTTCCCCCCCCCTCTTTTTTCGAGAGGTTGCTGGTTCGAAACCGACCTGTTTTTGTGTGTTTTTTGTGTGTGTTTTCCCCCTCTTTTCTCGAGAGGTTGCGGGTTCGAACCCGATCTTTCTTTTTTTATGCCAAAACCTGGAGGTTCAGCGCCAGCGGTTTTTATTTTAAAGGTTTCTATTGAGTTACAGCTGTGATTAGATGCCTTTGTGTCTCTATCAAGTTTTTCATTAAGTAGGAAGCCCTGCCACAGCATTTAAACCGATTTGTTGCGGTTGTTATGGACGTTACACACGTGTAGTGCCTAGTGCCGTAGTGGCACAGGTCTCGGGAGTGAACAAGGAAAGGGACTGTTAATTTTCAAGTTAAACACGTTTTTAATAATGTATTGATTGTACTAGTTTTCTTCTTTGTCATTTATGTCTCTCATGTGCGTTACATTTAAGGGGAGACACGGCTGCCTAGGAGTCGAAATTCGCTCGAGAGAGTCACGGAAATGCCCATATCAGTCCTCAGAGGAGCTCGTTTTGACGTCAGCCTAACAGCTGTTATAACGCAGCGATCTGATTGGCTGCCGATTACTCGCGGACTAGTTCTGAGCAAGCCGAAGTTGGCCGAGGCAATTCCGGTGGCATTGTTTACATCTGTGAAGGCACTCGTGCGAGATGCAAATTGAATGCGCCTCGCTCACGCCTTGGTTGCGGCGTTTCATAAATGACAGACCTCGGCATGTCGCAGAAGTTGTACTGCAGCTTTCAATTGCACAATTATTGCCAACGCTTGGCTGTTTTCTTTTCTGTTCTCCGCCATCGAATATCGTAGGTTGAACAGGCCACCAGAAGTGCTAGACTCAGTCAATCGTCGATTGACCTTGAGAGCAACTAAAATGACCTTGACCTCAAGACGTGAATCCAGTTGATACAGGTCCTTCTGCCATCTTAAAGTGACTCGAACTTTCTTACTCCATTTTAAGTGACTTGAACTCTCTTCCGTCATCATAAAGCGGTTCGAACTTTTTTCTGGCATCTTAAAGTGAATCAAACTCTCTTTCGCCATCTTAAAGCGACTCGAACTTTCTTACGCCATATTATAGTGACTCGAACTCTCTTTCGCCATCTTAAAGCGACTCGAACTTTCTTACGCCATCTTAAAGTGACTCGAACTTTCTTACGCCATCTTAAAGTGACTCGAACTTTCTTACGCCATCTTAAAGTGACTCGAACTTTCTTACGCCATCTTAAAGTGACTCGAACTCTCTTTCGCTATCTTAAAGCGACTCGAACTCTCTTTCGCTATCTTAAAGTGACTCGAACTCTCTTTCGCCATCTTAAAGTGACTTGAACTTTCTTACGCCATCTTAAAGTGACTCGAACTTTCTTACGCCATCTTAAAGTGACTCGAACTTTCTTACGCCATCTTAAAGTGACTCGAACTTTCTTTCGCTATCTTAAAGCGACTCGAACTCTCTTTCGCTATCTTAAAGCGACTCGAACTTTCTTACGCCATCTTAAAGTGACTCGAACTTTCTTACGCCATCTTAAAGTGACTCGAACTTTCTTACGCCATCTTAAAGTGACTCGAACTTTCTTACGCCATCTTAAAGTGACTCGAACTTTCTTACGCCATCTTAAAGTGACTCGAACTTTCTTACGCCATCTTAAAGTGAATCAAACTTTCTTACGCCATCTTAAAGTGACTCGAACTTTCTTACGCCATCTTAAAGTGACTCGAACTTTCTTACGCCATCTTAAAGTGACTCGAACTTTCTTACGCCATCTTAAAGTGACTCGAACTTTCTTACGCCATCTTAAAGTGACTCGAACTTTCTTACGCCATCTTAAAGTGAATCAAACTTTCTTACGCCATCTTAAAGTGAATCAAACTTTCTTACACCATCTTAAAGTGAATCAAACTTTCTTACGCCATCTTAAAGTGAATCAAACTTTCTTACGCCATCTTAAAGTGAATCAAACTTTCTTACGCCATCTTAAAGTGAATCAAACTTTCTTACGCCATCTTAAAGTGAATCAAACTTTCTTACGCCATCTTAAAGTGAATCAAACTTTCTTACGCCATCTTAAAGCGACTCGAACTTTCTTTCGCTATCTTAAAGTGACTCGAACTTTCTTACGTCACGCAGCAGCTGCAGACGGCGAGGAGGGGGTTAGCAGTGAGCAAGGGGAAACAACCCTGCCAGAGCAAACGGGACTCGGTGGAACCCTGAACATCGTCTTGTGAGTTACCTCCCTTCAAGATTTGTGTTCCCTGGCTGGCTCCTCTTTTTTTGATAGACGCGAGAGATGTATGTGTGTTCCACATGTGTTCCACGTGTGTTTGACGTGCGTTTCACGTGTGTTTCACGGGTGTTCCACGGGTGTTCCACGTATTTTCCACGTGTGTTTAGTGTGTTCCACGGGTGTTTCACGTGTGTTCCACGTGTGTTCCACGTGTGTTCCACGTGTGTTTAGTATGTTTAGTGTGTTTAATGTGTATAATGTGTTCCACGTGTGTTTCACGTGTGTTCCACGTGTGTTCCACGTGTGTTCCACGTGTGCTCTACGTGTGTTTAGTGTGTTATAGAGTGTTTAGTGTGTTATAGAGTGTTTAGTGTGTTTAGTGTGTTCCACGTGTGTTTAGTATGTTCCACGTGTGTTTAGTGTGTTTCACGTGTGTTCCACGTGTGCTCCACGTGTGTTTCGTGTGATTCACGTGTGTTCCACGTGTGCTCCACGTGTGTTCCAAGTGTGTTTCAAGTGTGTTCCACGTGTGTTTTACGTGTGTTCCATGTGTGTTCCACGTGTGTTCCACGTGTGTTCCACGCGTGTTCCACGTGTGTTCCACGTGTCTTCCACGTCTTTAGTATGTTCCACGTGTGTTCCACGTCATTAGTGTGTTCCACGTGTGCTTAGTGTGTTCCACGTGTGTTCCACGTGTGTTCCACGTGCGTTTAGTGTGTTTCACGTGTATTTAGTGTGTTCCACGGATGTTCCACGTGTTTAGTGTGTTCCACGTGTGTTTGGTGTTTCACGTGTCTTCCACGTGTGTTTAGTGTGTTTCACGTGTCTTCCACGTGTGTTTAGTGTGTCACGTGTGTTCCACGTGTCTTCCAAGTGTGTTCCACATGTGTTCCACGTGTGTTTAGTGTGTTTCACCTGTGTTTCACGTGAGTTTCACGTGTGTTCCACGTGTGTTTTACGTGAGTTTCACGTGTGTTTCACGTGTTTCACGTGTGTTCCATGTGTGTTTTGTGTGTTTCACGTGTGTTCCACGTCTGTTCCACGTGTCTTTAATGTGTTCCACGTGTGTTGCACGTCTGTTTCACGTGTCTTCCACGTCTGTTTCACGTGTCTTCCACGTCTGTTTCACGTGTGTTCCATGTCTGTAACACGTGTATTCCACGTGTGTTTAGTGTTTTCCACGTGTTTCCACGTGTGTTTAGTGTGTTCCACGTGTGTTCCACGTGTGTTCCACGTGTGTTCCACGTGTGTTCCACGTGTGTTCCACGTGTGTTCCGTGTGTTTCACGTGTCTTCCACGTGTGATCCATGTCTGTAACACGTGTGTCGCGTATGTGATGCGTGTATGTGTGTGCGTGTGTTTTTGTGCGTGTGCATATGCGTGTGAGCGTGCGTGCATGCGTGTGCGTGCGTACGTGCGTGCATATGTGGGTGCGTGCGTGTGTACGTGTGTATGCGCGCCTGTGTGCGCTTATGTATTTGTGTCCTTGTGTGTGTACGCATGAATTCAAGCTGAGATATTTGACCTTTGGATTATTAGAGCACTCCACTACAAATTGTCGCATGGCATGACACGGGTGGTTTAAAGCGTGCAAGCTGATGTTATTTGTGTCAGGATATCATGATGCGGTGCCAGATTGAAAAAGGTAGAATTTACCACTTTCGTTTGTACGGAATTTTATGGTAAAAACGTCATTACGCTGCCTTGCCTCAACTTGAAGCACACTGCATTTTAGGACGGGAAGCACACTGCATTTTAGGACAGGAAGCTCACTGCATTTTAGGACAGGAAGCACACTGCATTTTAGGACAGGAAGCACACTGCATATTAGGACTGGAAGCACACTGCATTTTAGGACTGGAAGCACACTGCGTTTTAGGACTTGACGCACACTATGTTTTGGACTGGAAGCACACTGTGTTTAGGACTGGAAGCACACTGTGTTTTAGGACTGGAAGCACACTGTGTTTTAGGACCGGAAGCACACTGTGTTGTTGGACTGGAAGTATACTATATTTTTGGACTGGAAGCATACTGTATTTTAGGACAGGAAGCACACTGCATTTTAGGACTGGAAGCACACTGTGTTTAGGACAGGAAGCACACAGCATTTTTGGACTGAAAACACACTGTGTTTTAGGACTGGAAGCACACTGCAATTTAGGATAGGAAGCACACGGCATTTTAGGACTGGAAGCACACTGCATTTTAGGACTGGAAGCACACTGCATTTTAGGACAGGAAGCATACTGCATTTTAGGACTGGAAGCACACTGCATTGTAGGACAGGAAGCACACTGTGTTTTAGGACTGGAAGCACACTGTGTTTTAGGACAGGAAGCACACTGTGTGTTATTACAGGAAGCACACTGCATTTTAGGACAGGAAGCACACTGCATTTTAGGACAGGAAGCACACTGTGTTTTAGGACTGGAAGCACACTGCATTTTAGGACAGGAAGCACACTGCATTTTAGGACAGGAAGCACACAGCATTTTAGGACAGGAAGCACACTGTGTTTTAGAACAGGAAGCACACTGTGTTGTTGGAGTGGAATTATACTCTATTTTTGCATTGGAAGTACACTGTATTTAAGGACAGAAAGCACACTGTGTCTTAGGACTGGAAGCACACTGCATTTTAGGACAGGAAGCACACTGCGTTTTAGAACTGTAAGCACGCTGTGTTGTAGGACAGGAAGCACACTGTGTTTTAGGACAGGAAGCACACTGTGTTTTAGGACAGGAAGCACACTGTGTTTTAGGACAGGAAGCACACTGTGTTGTTGGACTGGAATTATACTATATTTTTTGACTGGAAGTACACTGTATTTAAGGACAGAAAGCACACTGTGTTTTAGGACTGGAAGCACACTGCATTTTAGGACTGGAAGCACACTGCGTTTTAGGACTGAAAGCACACTGCATTTTAGGACTGGAAGAACACTGCGTTTTAGGACTGGAAGCACACTGCATTTTAGGACTGAAAGCACGCTGTGTTGTAGGACAGGAAGCACACTGTGTTTTAGGACTGGAAGCACACTGTGTTTAGGACAGGAAGCTCACTGCATTTTAGGACTGAAAGCACGCTGTGTTGTAGGACAGGAAGCACACTGTGTTTTAGGACAGGAAGCACACTGTGTTTATTACAGGAAGCTCACTGCAATTTATGACAGGAAGCACACTGCATTTTAGCACTGGAAGCATGCTGTGTTGTAGGACGGGAAGCACACTGTGTGTTAGGACAGGAAGCTCACTGCATTTTAGGACAGGAAGCACACTGTGTTTTATTACAGGAAGCTCACTGCAATTTAGGACAGGAAGCACACTGCATTTTAGGACTGGAAGCACGCTGTGTTGTAGGACAAGAAGCACACTGTGTTTTAGGACAGGAAGCTCACTGCATTTTATGACTGGAAGCACGCTGTGTTGTATGACAGGAAGGTCACTGCATTTTAGGACAGGAAGCACACTGCATTTTAGGACAGGAAGCACACTGCATTTTAGGACTGGAAGCACACTGTGTTTTAGAACAGGAAGCACACTGTGTTTTAGGACAGGAAGCACACTGCATTTTAGGACAGGAACCACACAGTGCTGTAGGACTGGAATTACACTATATTTTTGGACTGGAAGCACACTGTATTTAAGGACTGGAAGCACACTGTGTTTTAGGACTGGAAGCACACTGTGTTTTAGGACAGGAAGCACATTGAATTTTTGGACTGGAAGCACACTGTATTTTAGGACAGGAAGCACACTGTGTTTTATGACATCAGGACTGCATTGAGTCATCTCCACCCAGCGGCCTTTTGCCAGATCCACAGGGACGCGGTCTCTGTCACAGCTTGGAGCTGCCCTGCCATCCTGCCACTTCAGGACACGCGGTCTCTCGTCACCTGAGGAAGTTTATGACCGAGCTGGTGACGTAACACGTACATCCAACCCGGCCTGGCAGTGTCTGTCCGGCCACTCCCTCGTCGCCATTGGCACTCCAGGTCAGCGTGGCTTGCCAGTTAACGTACAAGTGCCCAGTTGATGTTGTCCCATGAAACAGTCAAGTCGGCAAGGAAATTTGTGGTGCCTGCTCGGTCAGCTTGATGCTCCGGAGGATGCTGTGATGAGGTTTAGGCATGCACCACCATGTCATGTCTACCGCTCAGTCCCAATCTCCTCCTGAATGCAGGAGACCAGCGTGCTTGCCCACATGACCCCTGCTTTCTGTGCTTGCAGCCACAGCGTGTGCGTCAACCTGAGCGGCCTGTACGCCATGATGCTGGTGGTGCTGGGCGCCGTGCTCCCGCTGTCGGAGGCCTTCACCTCTGCCCAGAGTCCGCACCTCTTCCAGGTATTGTGTCTCTCTTCCACTCTCTCTTCCACTCTCTCTTCCACTCTCTCTTCCACTCTCTCTTCCACTTTCTCTTCCACTCTCTCTTCAACTTTCTCTTTCACTGTCGTGTCTGTCTTCCAGTATCGTGTCTCTCTGCCAGTCTCTCTTCCACTGTTATATCAATCTTCCAGAGCCGTGTCTGTCTTCCAATATCGTGTCTGTCTTCCAGTATAGTGTTTGTCTTCTAAGTTGTCTTCCAGTCTGTCTTCCATTGTCGTGACTGTCTTCCAGTGCCACGTCTGGCTTCCAGTTTGTCATCCAATGCCGTGTCTGTCTTCCAGTTTGTCTTTTGTCTGTCTTCCGGTCTGTTAGTCCATTCCAGTCTGTCTCCTAATCTTTCAGTCTCTCTCTCAGTCTTTCAGTCTCTTCCTGTCTGTCTTCCAGTCTCTCTGCCAGTGTGTCGTTCAGCCTGTCTTCCTTTCTGTTTCTCAGTTTATCTTCCAGTGTGTGGTTACTATTTCTGTCTTCCAGCCTGCCCACTGTGCACATTTTATTGTCTGCCCACTATGCCCACATCACAGTCTACCCACTGTGCCCATATTACAGTCTGCCCATTGTGCCCATATCACAGTCTGCCCATTGTGCCCATATTACTGTCTGCCCATTGTGCCCATATCACAGTCTGCCCATTGTGCTCATATCATAGTCTGCCCATTGTGCCCATATCATAGTCTGCCCATTGTGTCCACATCACAGTCTACCCACTGTGCCCATATTACAGTCTGCCCATTGTGCCCATATCACAGTCTGCCCATTGTGCTCATATCATAGTCTGCCCACTGTGCCCATATCAGAGTCTCCCCATTGTATCCATATCATAGTCTGCCCACTGTGCCCATTCCATTGTCTGCCCATTGTCCCCATTCCACAGTCTGCCCACTGTGCTCATATAACAGTCTGCCCACTGTGCTCATTCCATTGTCTGCCCACTGGGCCCATTCCACAGTCTCCCCACTGTGCCCATATAACAGTCTGCTCATTGTGCCCATATCACAGTCTGTCCACTGTGCCCATATCACAGTCTGCCCATTGTGTTCATATCATAGCCTGCCCACTGTGCCCATTCCATTGTCTGCCCATTGTGCCCATTCCACAGTCTGCCCACTGCGCCCATATCACAGTCTGCCCATTGTACCTATTTCACAGCTTGCCCATTGTGTCCATATCACAGTGTGCCCATTGTGTCCATATCATAGTCTGCCCAATGTGCCCATTCCATTGTCTGCCCATTGTGTCCATATCATAGTCTGCCCACTGTGCCCATTCCATTGTCTGCCCATTGTGCCCATTCCACAGCCTGCCAGTTGTGTCCATATCACAGTGTGCCCATTGTGTCCATATCATAGTCTGCCCAATGTGCCCATTCCATTGTCTTCCCACTGTGCCCATATCACAGTCTGCCCACTGTGCCCATATCACAGCTTGCCCACTGTGCCCATATCACAGTCTACCCATTGTGTCCATATCACAGTTTGCCCATTGTGTCCTTATCATAGTCTGCCCATTGTGTTATTATCATAGTCTGCCCATTGTGTCCATATTACAGTCTGCCCACTGTGCCCATATCCCAGCCTGCCCATTGTGCCCATATCACAGACTACCCACTGTGCACATATCACAGTCTGCCCATTGTGTCCATATCACAGCATGCCCATTGTGCCCATATCACAGTCTGCCCATTGTGTCCATATCATAGTCTGCCCATTGTGTCCATATCACAGTCTGCCCATTGTGCCCATATCACAATCTGCCCATTGTGTCCATATCATAGTCTGCCCATTGTGCCCATATCACAGTCTGCCCATTGTGCCCATATCATAGTCTGCCCATTGTGCCCATATCACAGTCTGCCCATTGTGTCCATATCACAGTCTGCCCATTGTGCCCATTTCACAGTCTGCCCATTGTGCCCATATCACAATGTGCCCATTGTGTCCATATCATAGTCTGCCCATTGTGTCCATATCACAGTCTGCCCATTGTGCCCATATCACAGTCTGCCCATTGTGCCCATATCACAGTCTGCCCATTGTGCCCATATCACAGCATGCGCACTGTGCCCATTCCATTTTCTGCTCACTATGCCCATATCACAGTCTACACACTGTGTCCACTGTGCCCATTCCATTTTCTGCCCACTATGCCCATATCACAGTCTACTTACTGTGTCCATTCCATTGTCTGCCCACTGTGCCCATATCACAGTCTGCCCATTGTGCCCATATCAAAGCATGCCCACTGTGCCCATATCATAGTCTGCCCATTGTGTCCATGTCACAGTCTGCCCATTGTGCCCATATCACAGTCTGCTCATTGTGTCCTTATCATAGTCTGCACATTGTGTCCATATCACAGCATGCCCATTGTGTCCATATCACAGTCTGCACATTGTGTCCATATCACAGTCTGCCCATTGTGTCCATATCATAGTCTGCCCATTGTGTCCATATCATAGTCTGCCCATTGTGCCCATATCATAGTCTGCCCATTGTGTCCATGTCACAGTCTGCCCATTGTGTTCATATCACAGTCTGCCCATTGTGTCCATATCACAGTCTGCCCATTGTGCCCATATCACAGTCTGCCCATTGTGTCCATATCAGAGTCTCCTCTTTGTGTCCATATCATAGTCTGCCCATTGTGCCCATTTCACAGTCTGCCCAATGTGCCCATATCACAGTCTGCCCATTGTGCCCATGTCACAGTCTGCCCATTGTGTCCATATCATAGTCTGCCCATTGTGCCCATGTCACAGTCTGCCATTGTGCCCATATCACAGTCTGCCCATTGTGCCCATGTCACAGTCTGCCCATTGTGCCCATATCACAGTCTACCCACTGTGCCCATTTCACAGTCTGCCCATTGTGCCCATATGATAGTCTGCCCATTGCGCCCATGTCACAGTCTGCCCACTGTGCCCATATCACAGCATGCCCACTGTGCCCATTTCACAGTCTGCTCACTGTGCCCTTATCACAGTCTGCCCATTGTGCCCATATCACAGTCTGCCCATTGTACCCATATCACAGCATTCCCACTGTGGCCATTCCATTGTCTGCCCATTGTGCCCACTCCACAGCCTGCCCACTGTGCCCATTCCATTGTCTGCCCACTATGTCCACTGTGCCCATTCCATTGTCTGCCCATTGTGCCCACTCCACAGCCTGCCCACTGTGCCCATTCCATTGTCTGCCCATTGTGCCCACTCCACAGCCTGCCCACTGTGCCCATTCCATTGTCTGCCCACTATGTCCACTGTGCCCATTCCATTGTCTGCTCATTGTGCCCATTCCACAGCCTGCCCATTGTGCCCATATCACAGTCTGCCCATTGTGTCCATATCACAGTCTTTCCACTGTGCCCATCTCACAGTCTGCCCTTTGTGCCCATATCACAGTCTGCCCATTGTGTCCATATCACAGTCTTTCCACTGTGCCCATCTCACAGTCTGCCCATTGTGCCCATATCACAGTCTGCCCATTTTGCCCATATCACAGTCTGCCCATTGTGCCCATATCACAGTCTGCCCATTGTGCCCATTCCATTGTCTGCCCATTGTGTCCATATCACAGTCTGCGCATTGTGTCCATATCACAGTCTGCGCATTGTGCCCATATCACAGTCTGCCTCTTGTGCCCATATCACAGTCTGCCCATTGTGCCCATATCACAGCATGCCCACTGTGCCCATTCCATTGTCTGCCCATTGTGCACATTCCACAACCTGCCCACTGTGCCCACTGTGTCCATATCACAGTCTGCCCATTGTGCCCATTCCACAGCCTGCCCACTGTGCCCACTGTGTCCATATCACAGTCTGCCCATTGTGCCTATTTCACAGCTTGCCCACTGTGTCCATATCACAGTCTGCCCATTGTGCCTATTTCACAGCTTGCCCACTGTGTCCATATCACAGTCTGCCCATTGTGCCTATTTCACAGCTTGCCCACTGTGTCCATATCACAGTCTGCCCATTGTGCCTATTTCACAGCTTGCCGACTGTGTCCATATCACAGTCTGCCCATTGTGCCCATTCCACAGCCTGCCCACTGTGCCCACTGTGTCCATATCACAGTCTGCCCATTGTGCCCATATCACAGTCTGCCCATTGTGTCCATATCATAGCCTGTCCACTGTGCCCATATCACAGTCTGCCCATTGTGACCATATCACTGTCTGCCCATTGTGTCCATATCACAGTCTGCCCATTGTGTCCATATCACAGTCTGCCCATTTTGTCCATATCACAGTCTGCCCATTGTGCCCATATCACAGTCTGCCCATTGTGCCCATATCACAGTCTGCCCATTGTGACCATATCACAGTCTGCCCATTGTGTCCATATCACAGTCTGCCCATTGTGCCCATGTCACAGTCTGCCTCTTGTACCCATATCACAGTCTGCCCATTGTGTCCATATCACAGCATGCCCATTGTGTCCATTTCACAGTCTGCCCATTGTGCCCATATCACAGTCTGCCTCTTGTGCCCATATCACAGTCTGCCCATTGTGCCCATATCACAGCATGCCCATTGTGCCCATATCACAGCATGCCCACTGTGCCCATTCCATTGTCTGCCCATTGTGCCCATTCCACAGCCTGCCCATTGTGTCCATATCATAGCCTGTCCACTGTGCCCATATCACAGTCTGCCCATTGTGCCCATATCACAGTCTGCCCATTGTGCCCATATCACAGCATGCCCACTGTGCCCATTCCATTGTCTGCCCATTGTGCCCATATCACAGTCTGCCCATTGTGTCCATATCACAGTCTGCCCATTTTGTCCATATCACAGTCTGCCCATTGTGCCCATATCACAGTCTACCCATTGTGACCATATCACAGTCTGCCCATTGTGCCCATATCACAGTCTACCCATTGTGTCCATATCACTGTCTGCCCATTGTGTCCATATCACAGTCTGCCAATTGTGTCCATATCACAGTCTGCCCATTTTGTCCATATCACAGTCTACCCATTGTGCCCATATCACAGTCTACCCATTGTGCCCATATCACAGTCTACCCATTGTGCCCATATCACAGTCTGCCCATTGTGCCCATATCACAGTCTCCCCATTGTACCCATATCACAGCATTCCCATTGTGACCATATCACAGTCTGCCCATTGTGTCCTTATCATAGTCTGCCCATTGTGTCCATATCACTGCTGCCCATTGTGTCCATATCATAGTCTGCCCATTGTGTCCATATCACAGTCTGCCCATTGTGCCCATATCACAGTCTGCCCATTGTGTCCATATCACAGTCTGCCCATTGTGTCCATATCACAGTCTGCCCATTGTGTCCATATCATAGTCTGCCCATTGTGTCCATATCACAGTCTGCCCATTGTGTCCATATCACAGTCTGCCCATTGTGTCCATATCACAGTCTGCCCATTGTGCCCATATCACAGTCTGCCCATTGTGTCCTTTTCACAGTCTGCTCATTGTGTCCATATCACAGTCTGCCCATTGTGCCCATTCCACAGCCTGCCCATTGTGCCCATTCCACAGCCTGCCAGTTGTGCCCATTCCACAGCCTGATGTGCCGTTGTTCCCTGCAGGGATTCTACATTTTCCTGTTCGGCACAAGCCTGGCCTTCCTGCTGTACCTGCACGTGGCTGTGCTGTCTTCGGACAACTGTCTGCGCCGCTGTCCGCGGCTCCAGTGCCCCAAGTTCCGGCCCTGGGGGCGGTCCCAGGACCAGATGGGGGAGCGGCCCTTCACCTGGGACACCTCACCCGAGCCCCACTCAGGCAGCTTCTTCCTGAGACTGGGCGCCCTGCGTGCGTTTCCTGCAGCACGCTTCATTCAGTGTCGATGGAGTGCTTTGTTGTGCTTGTATAGACGTGTAATAGTGTGTCAGCTGGAGTGCTTTGTTGTGTTTGTATACATGTGTAATAGTGTGTCAGCTGGAGTGCTTTGTGGTGTTTGTATACATGTGCAATAGTGTGTCAGCTGGAGTGCTTTGTTGTGCTTGTATACATGTGTAATAGTGTGTCAGCTGGAGTGCTTTGCTGTGCCTGTATACATGTGTAATAGTGTGTCAGCTGGAGTGCTTTGTTGTGCTTGTATACATGTGTAATAGTGTGTCAGCTGGAGTGCTTTGTTGTGCTTGTATACATGTGTAATAGTGTGTCAGCTGGAGTGCTTTGTTGTGCTTGTATACATGTGTAATAGTGTGTCAGCTGGAGTGCTTTGTTGTGCTTGTATACATGTGTAATAGTGTGTCAGCTGGAGTGCTTTGTTGTGCTTGTATACATGTGTAATAGTGTGTAAGCTTGAGTGCTTTGTTGTTTTTGTATACATGTGTAATAGTGTGTCAGCTGGAGTGCTTTGTTGTGCTTGTATACATGTGTAATAGTGTGTCAGCTGGAGTGCTTTGTTGTGCCTGTATACATGTGTAATAGTGTGTCAGCTGGAGTGCTTTGTTGTGCTTGTATACATGTGTAATAGTGTGTCAGCTGGAGTGCTTTGTTGTGCTTGTATACATGTGTAATAGTGTGTCAGCTGGAGTGCTTTGTTGTGCCTGTATACATGTGTAATAGTGTGTCAGCTGGAGTGCTTTGTTGTGCCTGTATACATGTGTAATAGTGTGTCAGCTGGAGTGCTTTGTTGTGCCTGTATACATGTGTAATAGTGTGTCAGCTGGAGTGCTTTGTTGTGCCTGTATACATGTGTAATAGTGTGTCAGCTGGAGTGCTTTGTTGTGCCTGTATACATGTGTAATAGTGTGTCAGCTGGAGTGCTTTGTTGTGCTTGTATACATGTGTAATAGTGTGTCAGCTGGAGTGCTTTGTTGTGCCTGTATACATGTGTAATAGTATGTCAGCTGGAGTGCTTTATTGTGCATGTATACATGTGTAATAGTGTATCAGCTGGAGTGCTTTGTTGGTCTTGTATACATGTGTAATAGTGTGTCAGCTGGAGTGCTTTGTTGTGCCTGTATACATGTGTAATAGTGTGTCAGCTGGAGTGCTTTGTTGTGCTTGTATACATGTGTAATAGTGTGTCAGCTGAAGTGCTTTGTTGTGCCTGTATACATGTGTAATAGTGTGTCAGCTGGAGTGCTTTGTTGTGCTTGTATACATGTGTAATAGTGTGTCAGCTGGAATGCTTTGTTGTGCCTGTATACATGTGTAATAGTGTGCCAGCTGGAGTGCTTTGTTGTGCCTGTATACATGTGTAATAGTGTGTCAGCTGGAGTGCTTTGTTGTGCTTGTATACATGTGTAATAGTGTGTCAGCTGAAGTGCTTTGTTGTGCCTGTATACATGTGTACTAGTGTGTCAGCTGGAGTGCTTTGTTGTGCTTGTATACATGTGTAATAGTGTGTCAGCTGGAGTGCTTTGTTGTGCCTGTATACATGTGTAATAGTGAGTCAGCTGGAGTGCTTTGTTGTGCCTGTATACATGTGTAATAGTGTGTCAGCTGGAGTGCTTTGTTGTGCATGTATACATGTGTAATAGTGTGTCAGCGGAGTGCTTTGTTGTGCTTGCATACATGTATAATAGTGTGTCAGCTGGAGTGTTTTGTTGTGCTTGTATACATGTGTGCTAGTGTGTTAGCTGGAGTGCTTTGTTGTGTTTAATATATGTGTAATAGTGTGTCAGCTGGAGTGCTTTGTAGTGTTTAATACATGTGTTATAGTGCGTCAGCTGGAGTGCTTTGTTGTGCCTGTATACATGTGTAATAGTGTGTCAGCTGGAGTGCTTTGTTGTGTTTAATACATGTGTAATAATGTGTCAGCTGGAGTGCTTTGTTGTGTTTAATACATGTGTAATAGTGTGTCAGCTGGAGTGCTTTGTTGTGCTTGTATACATGTGTAATAGTGATCAGCTGGAGTGCTTTGTTGTGTTTAATACATGTGTAATAATGTGTCAGCTGGAGTGCTTTGTTGTGCCTGAATACATGTGTAATAGTGTGTCAGCTGGAGTGCTTTGTTGTGCTTGTATACATGTGTAATAGTGTGTCAGCTGGAGTGCTTTGTTGTGTTTAATACATGTGTAATAGTGTGTCAGCTGGAGTGCTTTGTTGTGTTTAATACATGTGTAATAGTGTGTCAGCTGGAGTGCTTTGTTGTGCTTGTATACATGTGTAATAGTGTGTCAGCTGGAGTGCTTTGTTGTGTTTAATACATGTGTAATATTGTGTCAGCTGGAGTGCTTTGTTGTGCCTGTATACATGTGTAATAGTGTGTCAGCTGGAGTGCTCTGTTGTGCCTGTATACATGTGTAATAGTGTGTCAGCTGGAGTGCTTTGTTGTTCCTGAATACATGTGTAATAGTGTGTCAGCTGGAGTGCTTTGTTGTGTTTAATACATGTGTAATAATGTGTCACCTGGAGTGCTTTTTTGTGCCTGCATACATGTGTAATAGTGTGTCAGCTGGAGTGCTTTGTTGTGCCTGTATACATGTGTAATAGTATGTCAGCTGGAGTGCTTTGTTGCGCTTGAATACATGTGTAATAGTGTGTCAGCTGGAGTGCTTTGTTGTGTTTGTATACATGTGTAATAGTGTGTCAGCTGGAGTGCTTTGTTGTGTTTGTATACATGTGTAATAGTGTGTCAGCTGGAGTGCTTTGTTGGTCTTGTATACATGTGTAATAGTATGTCAGCTGGAGTGCTTTGTTGTGCCTGTATACATGTGTAATAGTGTGTCAGCTGGAGTGCTTTGTTGTGCTTACATACATGTGTAATAGTGTGTCAGCTGGAGTGCTTTGTTGTGTTTGTATACATGTGTATTAGTGTGTCAGCTGGAGTGCTCTGTTGTGCTTGTATACAGGTGTAATAGTGTGTAAGCTGGAGTGCTTTGTTGTGCTTGTATACATGTGTATTAGTGTGTCAGCTGGAGTGCTTTGTTGTGCTTGTATACATGTGTACTAGTGTGTCAGCTGGAGTGCTTTGTTGTGCTTACATACATGTGTAATAGTGTGTCAGCTGGAGTGCTTTGTTGTGCTTACATACATGTGTAATAGTGTGTCAGCTGGAGTGCTTTGTTGTGCTTGCATACATGTGTACTAGTGTGTCAGCTGGAGTGCTTTGTTGTGCTTACATACATGTGTAATAGTGAGTCAGCTGGAGTGCTTTGTTGTGCCTGTATACATGTGTAATAGTGTGTCAGCTGGAGTGCTTTGTTGTGCTTGTATACATGTGTACTAGTGTGTCAGCTGGAGTGCTTTGTTGTGCTTACATACATGTGTAATAGTGTGTCAGCTGGAGTGCTTGGTTGTGTTTGTATACATGTGTATTAGTGTGTCAGCTGGAGTGCTTTCTTGTGCTTGTATATATGTGTAATAGTATGTCAGCTGGAGTGCTTTGTTGTTTTTGTATACATGTGTAATAGTGCGTCAGCTGGAGTGCTTTGTTGTGCTTGTATACACGTGTAATAGTGTGTCAGCTGGAGTGCTTTGTTGTGTTTGTATACATGTGTAATAGTGTGTCAGCTAGAGTGCTTTTTGTGCTTGTATACATGTGTAATAGTGAGTCAGCTGGAGTGCTTTGTTGTGCCTGTATACATGTGTAATAGTGTGTCAGCTGGAGTGCTTTGTTGTGCTTGTATACATGTGTAATAGTGTGTCAGCTGAAGTGCTTTGTTGTGCTTGTATACATGTGTACTAGTGTGTCAGCTGGAGTGCTTTGTTGTGCTTGTATACATGTGTAATGGTGTGTCAGCTGGAGTGCTTTGTTGTGCCTGTATACATGTGTAATAGTGTGTCAGCTGGAGTGCTTTGTTGTGCCTGTATACATGTGTAATAGTGTGTCAGCTGGAGTGCTTTGTTGTGTTTAATACATGTGTAATAGTGTGTCAGCTGGAGTGCTTTGTTGTGCCTGTATACATGTGTAATAGTGTGTCAGCTGGAGTGCTTTGTTGTGCCTGTATACATGTGTACTAGTGTGTCAGCTGGAGTGCTTTGTTGTGCCTGTATACATGTGTAATAGTGTGTCAGCTGGAGTGCTTTGTTGTTTTTGTATACATGTGTAATAGTGTGTCAGCTGGAGTGCTTTGTTGTGCCTGTATACATGTGTAATAGTGTGTCAGCTGAAGTGCTTTGTTGTGCCTGTATACATGTGTAATAGTGTGTCAGCTGGAGTGCTTTGTTGTGCCTGTATACATGTGTAATAGTGAGTCAGCTGGAGTGCTTTGTTGTGTTTGTATACATGTGTGCTAGTGTGTCAGCTGGAGTGCTTTGTTGCGCTTGTATACATGTGTAATAGTGAGTCAGCTGGAGTGCTTTGTTGTGTTTGTATACATGTGTATTAGTGTGTCAGCTGGAGTGCTTTGTTTTGCCTGTATACCTGTGTAATAGTGTGTCAGTTGGAGTGCTTTGTTGTGCTTGTATACATGTGTTTCCGAAATAGTATTTTGTCGTGTTTGATGCATGTGTAACAAAGTGTCAACTAGAATATTTTTGTTTTGTTGTAGTTGAAGCATGTATAATAAAGTGTCAAATAAGATATTGTGTTAAAATATAAAATACATGTGTACTACGGTGTCAAATAGAATGCTGTGTTTCACGCATGTGTAACGGAGTATCAAGCATAGTATTTCATTGTTTTTAATGCCTCTGTGACAGAGGGTAAGCTAAAAGGTTTCATTGTGTTTGATACATTAGTAACAAAATGTCAAATATAGCATTTTGGTTGTGTTTGATACATATGAACGAGAGCGTATTATAAAAGGTTTTACTATGTTTGATTCATATGTTAGAGAGTATATAATAAACTTTTTGTTGTGTTTGAATTACATGTAACATTTTCAGAGAAAGTATGGTGTTCTTTGATTCATTTGTAAAATGTAAGGTCAAAATATTGTTTTGATGTGTTTGCTACATGCGCATCAGTGTCAGAGTGCGTTGTATATGTGTGTGTGTGTGAGTGTGTGTGAGTGTGTGTGTGTGTATGTGTGTGTGTGAGCATGTTTGTGTGTGTGTGTGTGTGTGTGTGCATGTGTGTGTGTGTGCATGTGTGTGTGCATGTGTGTGTGTGCGCGTGTGCGTGTGTGTGTGTGTGTGTGCGTGTGTGTGTGTGCGTGTGTGTGCGTGTGTGTGCGTGTGTGTGTGTGTGTGTGATATATATTCATGCATGTGTGATAGTGTCAAGTAGATTGTTGTCTTGTGTTTTCATATACGGTGTAACAGAGTGTTAAATAGTGTCTTCTTGTCGCCTATGGCTAATGTGTAACAGAGTGTAAGTGTTTTGCTGTGTCTGATGCGTGCTTAACAGTGTCAATTTTAGTGTTTGTAACGTGGGAATCATGTGCACCAGAGTGAATGTGAACTAGAGTGTTTTGTTTGATACACATGTAGCAGAGTTTCATATGTTGTGTTGAAACTGTGTGTACCAAAGTCTCAAGTGAATGTTTTATTGTATTGGACACGTGTGTAGAGAAGAGAGGGAGTTGTATTCAGTTCTGGCGGGTGTTCCGGCAGAACAACTAAACCGTCTGCAACGAGTTCAGCATGGCACGTCTGGTTCTTATGAAGAGCAAGCGCGATCATGTGACACCCCTCCTGAAACATCTACACTGGCTTCCCGTTAATTTCCGCTGCCAGTACAAAATTGCTGTTTTAGCGTATCGTCATTTTGATTCAACCCTTCCGGCATATCTTTCTGCCTCCCTTTGTACCTATCATCCCTTCCCGTTTTCTCCGCTCATCAAGTGAAAAGCTTCTGAAAATTCCAAAGCGTAGTACCAAATCTTTTGGAGAGCGTAGTTTCAGTTTCATTGCCCCTAGTGTGTGGAATTCCCTGCCGGCTGGCCTACGTGATGCACCAACTATGTCCATTTTCAAATCTCAGTTAAAAGCCATATGTTTCGTCTTGCTTTTCTGTAACCTCCTAGTTAGTTTTTTTCAAGTCCTGGTATGATAGTCGTACGAGTGTGGTGCTATGTAGTATGACTGACGAGTAACTGCGTGTAAATGTGGCTATGCCCGCGCAATGAGTTCTTGCAAGAAATGCGCGTTATAAATGTTATTTATAATAATAATAATAATAATAATAATAATAATTATTATTATTATTATTATTATTATTATTATTATTATTATTATTATTATTATTATTATTATTATTATTATTATTATTATTATTATTATTATTATTTATTATTATTATTATAATTATTATTATTATTATTATTATTATTATTTATATTATTATTATTATCTATTATATATTATTATTATTATTATTATTATTATTATTATTATTATATTATTATTAATTATTATTATTATTATTATTATTATTATTATTATTATTATTATTATTATTATTATTATTATTATTATTATTATTATTATTATTATTATTATTATTATTATTATTATTATTATTATTATTATTATAATAATTATAATAATAATTATTATATTATTATTATTATTATTATTATTATTATTATTATTATTATTATTATTATTATTATTGTTATTATTGTTATTATTATTATTATTGGACACGTGTGTAGAGAAGAGAGGGAGTTGTGGAGGCCACGGGTGTAGAGAACGGGGAGGGGCCGCTATTGGGCCGCTATTACGGGTTTTTTTTGTCAAAAGTTCTTAAGGCCATTCTGATTCTTTTGTCCTAAAACGCCAAAAAAACACATAAAATTTGTTGTTACATTTTTTAAACTTAGAAATGTTTTCGTTTTTTTCCCAAAACAATTTACAAACATTTTTGTAGCCAATTTTAATTCTTTTGTCCCAAAACGCCAAAACAAAAATTGTATGGTTTTTTAGGCGTTTTAGGAGGATGAAAATGATCAGAATTTGCTGGTAAGTTCCGTAGCCGTAGTTTTTATCAATAACGGGTGAAGCTTTATATTCTTACTCCGTCCCACGTTTGACTCTCAACGGGTGGTCTCTACGCCCTAACTGCAGGGCCCGACGCTGATGTTGGACACAAACGTGACAAAAAATAACGCGTCCGGGTTTAGGTGAAACTCCCCGGACAGGCTAAGTCAGTCAGGCGGGGTGGCGGGTGCGGCCTAGGCTGAGCGCTATCGGTAAAACCAGATCAAGAAATTTTTGGGGAAATTTTTTGAAAATAAATTAGCAGAAATTTTATGGTTTTTTAGGCGTTTTAGGACAAAAGAATCAAAATGGCCTTAAGAACTATTGACAAAGAAAAATCCCGCAATAGCGGCCCCCCGCAATAGCGGCCCTTCGCAATAGAGAACCGACCCCTAGAGAACAGAGGGAGTTGTGGAGGACACGGGTGGAGGGAAGAGACGGAGTTGTGGAGGACACGGGTGTAGAGAAGAGAGGGAGTTGTATTGGACACGTGTGTAGAGAACAGAGTGAGTTGTATTAGACACGTGTGTAGAGAACAGAGGGAGTTGTATTAGACACGTGTGTAGAGAACAGAGGGAGTTTTGGAGAATACGGGTGTAGAGAACAGAGTGAGTTGTATTGGACACGTGTGTAGAGAACAGAGGGAGTTGTATTAGACACGTGTGTAGAGAACTGAGGGAGTTGTGGAGGACACGTGTGTAGAGAACAGAGGGAGTTGTATTGGACACGTGTTTAGAGAGCAGAGAGAGTTGTATTAGACACGTGTGTAGAGAACAGAGTGAGTTGTGGAGGACACGGGTGTAGAGAGCTGAGGTATTAGACACGTGTGTAGAGAACAGAGGGAGTTGTATTAGACACGTGTGTAGAGAACAGAGGGAGTTGTGGAGGACATGGGTGTAGAGAGCTGAGGGAGTTGTATTAGATACGTATGTAGAGAACAGAGGGATTTGTATTAGACACGTGTGTAGAGAACAGAGGGTGTTGTATTAGACACGTGTGTAGAGAACAGAGGGAGTTGTGGAGGACACGGGTGTAGAGAACAGATGGAGTTGTGGAGGACACGGGTGTAGAGAGCTGAGGGAGTTGTATTAGACACGTGTGTAGAGAATAGAGGGAGTTGTATTAGACACGTGTGCAGAGAACAGATGGAGTTGTGTTGAACGCGTGTGTAAAGAGCAGAGGGAGTTGTATTAGACACTGATGTAGAGAACAGAGGGAGTTGTATTGGACACGGGTGTAGAGAACAGAGGGAGTTGTGGAGGACACGGGTATAGAGAGCAGAGGGAGTTGTATTAGACACGTGTGTAGAGAACAGAGGGAGTTGTGGAGGACACGGGTGGAGAGAAGAGAGGGAGTTGTATTGGACACGTGTGTAGAGAAGAGGAGTTGTATTAGACACGTGTGTAGAGAACAGAGGGACTTGTGTTGGACACGTGTGTAGAGAGCAGAGGGAGTTGTGTTGGACACGTGTGTAGAGAACAGAGGGATTTGTATTGAACGCATGTGTAGAGAACAGAGGGAGTTGTGAAAGACGGGTGTAGAGAACAGAGGGAGTTGTATTGGACACGTGTGTAGAGAAGAGAGGGAGTTGTATTAGACACGTGTGTAGAGAACAGAGGGAGTTGTGTTGAACGAGTGTGTAGAGAAAAGAGGAAGTTGTATTGATCGAGTGTGTAGAGAACAGAGGGAGTTGTATTGGACGCGTGTAGAGAACAGATGGAGTTGTATTGGACGCGTGTAGAGAACAGATGGAGTTGTATTGGACACGGGGTGTGCCTCACGTTCCATGCCTAGAGCCACGCTCTCACTGTCCGCAGTGTTCGGCATGGGCGCCATGGTCCACAGCCTGCTGCAGTTCGGAGAGTACGTGGAGCTGCTCATCGATGGCTGCGGTGCCAGCACCGCCTTCGGCCTCCGTCCCTTCTTCAACCTCGTTTTCACCTTCGTCCAGCTTTACTTCCTCTTTCACTTCTCCAAGGTCAGTCAGGAGCTGGGTCACGGGACCCTTCGCTCATCGTGTGCCCTGTGGAGGGGGATTTTTCCTTGTGGCTTTTGGGAGCATTTCTAGAGGGACGAAATTCTGGTCCTGTGTCTCTAAAAAAAGTTTTGCTACAGAACTAACTATCCTGCAATGCCGTGCACTGCACACGCATGTATCTTGCTTTGTGGAAGCCTGTACACGTGTGCATACCACGTGTGTGTATATTCCTTCCCTCTACTGTTTGATGTAGACCTTGGCCTCATTCGCCTTGCTTCTCTCTCGAGATATCGATACCAATGGATCTTGACTGAAATCAAGTATGCGTTCTCTGCTCTTTAAAATAAGTATTTTTATAGCTTACGAAAACGCCTTGGTGCGAGGAAGGAGTTGCATGAAAGCAGCGCTGTCAGAGCCATCAGTGTGACGTCACTGGTGTGGGTGGCGTTGCAGGTGTGCTTGCAGAAGCAGGCGGTGCTGGTGCGTGTGGGCCTGATGCATATGCTGGCCTCCAACGTGTGCGTGTGGCTCCTCAGCGTCGTCTCCGAGTCCGTCATCGCCATCCAGGAATCCGCGGCCACCACCAACGACAGCCTCTCCTGTGTGAGTCCGTCCCATGTGTGTGCGTGTGCGTGTGTGTGTGTGTGTGCGTGTGTGTGTGTGTGTGTGGTGATGGTGTGTGTGTGTGTGTGTGTGGTGTGTGTGTGTGTGTGTGTGGGTGTGTGTGTGTGGTGTGTGTGGTGTGTTGTGTGGTGTGGTGCGTGTGTGGTGGTGGGTGTGCGTGTGTGGTGTGGTGTGTGGGGTGTGTGTGAGTGTGGTGTGTGTGTGTGTGCGTGTGTGTGTGTGTGCGTGCGTGTGTGTGGTTGTATGTGGCGTCGTGTTGTGTGCGTTTGTGTGTGTTGTGTAGTGTGTAATGTGGTGTGGTGTGTGTGTGTGTGGTGTGTGTGTGTGTGTGTGTGTGGTGTGTGTGTGTGTGTGTGTGGTGTGTGTGTGTGTGTGTGTGTGTTGTGTGTGGTGTGTGTGTTGTGTGTGGTGTGTGTGTGTGTGTGGTGTGTGTGTGTGTGTGTGTGTTGTGTGTGTGTTTGTGTGTGTGTGTATGTGTGGTGTGTGTGTGTGTGTGTGTGTGTGTGTGTGTGTGTGTGGTGTGTGTGTGTATGTGTGTGTGTGTGGTGTGTGTGTGTGTTGTGTGTGGTGTGTGTGTGTGTGTGTGGTGTGTTGTGTGTGTGGTGTGTGTGTGTGTGTTGTGTGTATGGTGTGTGTGGTGTGTGTGTGTGTGTGTGTGTGTGTGTGTGTGTGTGTGTGTGTGTGGTGTGTGTGTGTGTGTTGTGTGTGTGTTGTGTGTGTGTTGTGTGTGTGTGTGTTGTGTGTGTGTGTGTGTGTGGTGTATGTGTGTGTGTGGTGTGTGTGTGTGTCGTGTATGTGTGTGTGTGTGAATGTGTGTGTGTGTGTTGTGTGTGTGTGTGTGTGGTGTGTGTGTGTGCGTGTATGTGTATGGTGTGTGTGTGTGTGTGTGTGTGTGGTGTGGTGTGTGTGTGTGTGTGTGTGTTTGTGTGGTTTGTGTGGTGTGTTGTGTGCGGTGGGTGTTGTGTGTGTGTGTGGTGTTGTGTGTTGTGTGTGGTGTGTGGGTTGTGTGATTGTTGTGCATGTCGTGTGTGGCTGTGTGTGTGTGTCGTGTGTGTGTGTGTGTGTGGGTGTGTGAATGTGTGTGTGTGGTGTGTGTGAGTGTGTGTGTATGTGTGTGTGTGTGGTGTGTGTGTGTGTATGGTGTGTGTGTGTGTGTGTGTGTGTGTGTGTGTGGAGTGTGTGTGGTGTGTGTGGTGTGTGTGTGTGTGTTTATGTGTATGTGTATGTGTATGTGTGGATATATCTAAGTGCCGGGGTCGGGTGTACAGTTACTGAAAAAAAGAGTAGAAGACAAGCAACCGACTGTTTCTTTCATGAGCAAGTCTGGCCCTGAAGAGGGCCGTTTGGGGGTTGTACTGCCGCCGATGTGTATGTGTGTCACGGTAACTCCGGTTATTAAGCCGGAGGAGTGTTCGCGATGCGGCCGCGAGTATCCCAGCAGTTAAGAGTTTTAGAAAGAAAAGCAAGTGTTGAGCGTAGAAGAAAGTTAATCGTATTTTTAGAGACCTACCACTGTCCGAGAACAGAGAGACGTCGTCAGCTAACAGCAGAGCTCTTATGTCTTGTATGTTGGGCAAGATCTTCACACCTGTCACAATCGTCTTGAGTTTGCCGATGTTACAAAAAGGTTCTTTTCTAATCTCAAAATTTAGCAACGATTAAAACAAATAAACAGTTGTTAACGATGTAATTATTTAATTATACAAAAACATGAATTATCGTAGTTCAATTAATCTCTGGCGATTTCAACCGCCCTAAAAAAAATCTACGGCGACTTCAATCGCAGTAGAAAACTATGGCGGCTCTAACCGTCCTCAAAAATCTACGGCGACTTCAATCGCACTACAAAAACAGACACGGCCGGACAAGACAAACAACAAAATAAAACACCGGTGATAGAGTCTCTCATCAAGTCCAGAACAATATACTAATAATAATAAAATGAACGTCTTCACCTTGGTGGTGAGATCCTACAGATGATATTCAGCGGTATCATTGTTCGTCATCACTGGCCCGCCTCGGAAAGCGTGTCTGGGACAACTCCATGCTGACAACAAACACCAAGATGAAAGTCTACCAGGCCTGTGTTCTCAGCACGCTGCTTTACGGAAGCGAAGCGTGGACCCTGTATTCCCGCCAAGAACGCCGGCTCAACACCTTTCACATGCGTTGCCTCAGAAGGATCCTGGGCATCAGCTGGCAAGACCGCATCCCCAACAAGGACGTACTGGCGCAAGCAGGTATTCCCAGCATGTTCGCCATGCTCAGCCAGAGACGACTTAGATGGCTGGGCCACGTCAGCAGGATGGACGACGGCCGAATACCCAAAGATGTGTTGTACTGCGAGCTCGCCACGGGATCCAGACCTGCAGGAAGACCTCTCCTCCGCTACAAGGACGTTTGTAAACGTGACATGACGGCGGGAGGCATCAACCCAGCAGACTGGGAAACGGTGGCCGCTGACCGCAACAGCTGGAGACACGCCGTCAAGACTGGCATCCAGGCCAGCGAGAGGAGGAGACGGGAGCAGTGGGAGGAGAGGAGAGAACGCAGACAACAGAGGATAGCGTCGGCATCTACAGTAACAGTGCCACGCCAAGACTTCACTTGCGACAAGTGCAACAGAGCATGCGGCT
>JAWQFJ010005119.1:37500-49236 GCA_034096865.1 Theodoxus fluviatilis
GTCTGTAGGCCCTGCCCACTCGCCCGTGTTGTCTGTAGGCCCTGCCCCTCGCCCGTGTTGTCTGTAGGCCCTCCCACTCGCCCGTGTTGTCTGTAGGCCCTCCCCCTCGCCCGTGTTGTCTGTAGGCCCTGCCACTCGCCCGTGTTGTCTGTAGGCCCTCCCCCTCGCCCGTGTTGTCTGTAGGCCCTGCCACTCGCCCGTGTTGTCTGTAGGCCCTCCCCCTCGCCCGTGTTGTCTGTAGGCCCTCCCACTCGCCCGTGTTGTCTGTAGGCCCTCCCCTCGCCCGTGTTGTCTGTAGGCCCTCCCCTCGCCCGTGTTGTCTGTAGGCCCTGCCCCTCGCCCGTGTTGTCTGTAGGCCCTCCCCTCGCCCGTGTTGTCTGTAGGCCCTCCCCTCGCCCGTGTTGTCTGTAGGCCCTCCCCTCGCCCGTGTTGTCTGTAGACCCTCCCATCGCCCGTGGTGTCTGTAGGACCTCCCCTCGCCCGTGTTGTCTGTAGGCCCTCCCACTCGCCCGTGTTGTCTGTAGGCCCTCCCTCTCGCCCGTGTTGTCTGTAGGCCCTCCAACTCGCCCGTGTTGTCTGTAGGCCCTGCCTCTCGCCCGTGTTGTCTGTAGGCCCTCCCACTCGCCCGTGTTGTCTGTAGGCCCTCCCACTCGCCCGTGTTGTCTGTAGGCCCTGCCACTCGCCCGTGTTGTCTGTAGGCCGTGCCACTCGCCCGTGTTGTCTGTAGGCCCTGCCACTCGCCCGTGTTGTCTGCAAGCCCTCCCACTCTGGTGGGCTATCCCACACTGGTGGGCTGTCCCACACTGGTAGGCTGTCCTACACTGGTAGGCTGTCCCACACTGGTGGGCTATCCCACACTGGTGGGCTGTCCCACTATGGTGGGCTGTCCCACACTGGTAGGCTGTCCGACACTGGTAGGCTGTCCCACACTGCTAGGCTGTCCCACACATCTAGGCTGTCCCACACTGTTAGGCTGTCCCTCACTGCTAGGCTGTCCCACACTGTTGGGTTGTCCCGCACTGCTAGGCTGTCCCACACTGCTAGGCTGTTTCATACTGTTAGGCTGTCCCACACTGCTAGGCTGTTCCACACTGCTAGGCTGTCCCATACTGTTAGGCTGTCCCATACTGTTAGGCTGTCCCACACGGGTAGGCTGTCTCACACTGGCGGGTTGTGCTGCACTGGTGAGCTGTCCCACAATGGTGGGCTGTCCTACACTGGTGGGCTGTCCCACTATGGCTGTCCCACACTGGTGGGTTGTCCCACTATGGTGGGTTGTCCTGCACTGGTGAGCTGTCCCACTATGGTGAGCTGTCCTACTCTGGTGGGCTGTCCCACTATGGTGGGTTGTCCCACACTGGTGGGCTGTCCCTCACTGGTGAGCTGTCCCACTATGGTGAGCTGTCCTACTCTGGTGGGCTGTCCCACTATGGTGGGTTGTCCCACACTGGTGGGCTGTCCCACACTGGTACGCTGTCCCACACTGGTGGGCTGTCCCACACTGGTGGGCTGTCCCACACTGGTGGGCTGTCCCACACTGGTAGACTGTATGACACGAGAATCGTGTATCGCACAGATAGATTGTATCAGACTCAGACACAATCTGAAACTGACATTGCACCTATTCAGACAGAGACATGTTGCGACTTGTCTCATTTCACAAAGTCCTGTTAATACAGAGATCCTCCTGGCTTGTGCCGCGAAATCGAAGTCCACAAAATCCGATGGTCGTTTTTGAAAAACTATTCACGCACTGGCTGATACACAGCGATGACAATCAGTCATCAGTGTTGCCATGGTAACTCCCCCCTCGGGAATGGAATCTAGGAGGACACGATCACTCTTCATGGAGGACGTTTCGCAACCAGGTATCCTTGCGTAGAGCAATGTCTTAGCCTATTCTGCATTTCGGGTATCTTGAAATTTCTCACGAAGGGTTCGCATGACGGCAATGTAGTTGTTTCTGCCTTCGGGCGCAATGGTTTCCAAGACTGTCAGCGCCTGTCCCGTCAGGGTGGAAATGAGGAATCTCGCTTTCTCCTGTCCACCCCAGCCTTTGATCTGCGCGGTCACCTCAAACTGGATGCGATACTGGTACGCATCCCACGGTGCCTTCACCCCCGCCGTAGATGTGTGACCGCTGTGCTGAACGGGCGGCTGGAGGTACACCTCTTCATGGTTGGGAACGAACGGTGACGCCTCGGCTCGGAGTCGCTTGGGGGTCAGAGGGTCGTCTCTGGTGTAACGCCTGGCTGGAAAAGAGAGGCTTGGCTTCATTTTATCTATCACTTCCAACTGTCTCTCCGGCCTGAAGATTATTTGCTGCGTCAATGCAATCTACCTCCCCTCCCAGGCGAAAGATCAAAGCCTCGATTTCCTTCTGCGGTCCTTTTGTCCCGGCATGGATGTTCTGCAGAACGTAACTAGGCAACGGCAGCTACGGAGAAGCTCAGCGTGTGATCCTGAAGTGACGACGATGTTCTAGTATATTTCTGTACCTTTACAACAGACACAATCTCAAACACACATAGACACAATCTGAGTCTGACATGACAGCCATTCACCAACACACTCAGACACAATCTGAAACTGACATTGCACACATTCAGACACACACAGACACAATCTCAAACTGACATGACACATATTCAGACACACACAGACACATTCTGAAACCGACATTAAATCCATTCTGACACACACAGACACAATCTGAAACTGACAAGACACCCATTCAGACACCCACAGACACAATCTGAAACTGATATGGCACACATTCAGACACACACACACAATCTGAAACTGACATGACACACATTCAGACACACAGACACAATCTGAAACTGACATGACACATATTCAGACTCACAAAGACACAATGTGAAACTGACATTGCACACATTCAGACACACACAGACACAATCTGAAACCGACATTAAATCCATTCAGACACACACAGACACAATCTGAAACTGACGTAACACATATTCAGACACACACAGACACAATCTGAAACTGACATGACACATATTCAGACACACAAAGACACAATGTGAAACTGACATGACACATATTCAGACACACACAGACACAATCTGAAACTGACATGACACATATTCAGACACACACAGACACAATCTGAAACTGACATGACACATATTCAGACACACAAAGACTCAATGTGAAACTGACATTGCACACATTCAGACACACACAGACACAATCTGAATCTAACATAAAATCCATCAGACACGCACAGACACAATCTGAAACTGACGTGACAAACATTCAGATATATACAGCCACAATCTGAAACTGACATGACACATATTCAGACACACACAGACACAATCTGAAACTGACATAAAATCCATTCAGACACGCACAGACACAATCTGAAACTGACATGAAATCCATTCAGACACACAGACACAATCTGAAACTGACATAAAATCCATTCAGACACACACAGACACAATCTGAAACTGACATAAAATCCATTCAGACACACACAGACACAATCTGAAACTGACATGATATCCATTCAGACACACACAGACACAATCTGAAACTGACATGATATCCATTCAGGCACACTCAGACACAATCTGAAACTGACATGATACCCATTCAGACACACACAGACACAATCTGAAACTGACATAAAATCCATTCAGACACACACAGACAATCTGAAACTGACATGATATCCATTCAGACACACACAGACACAATCTGAAACTGACATGACACCCATTCGGACACCCACAGACACGATCTGAAACTGATATGGCACACATTCAGACACACAGACACAATCTGAAACTGACATGACACACATTCAGACACACACAGACATAATCTGAAACTGACGTGACATCCAGTCAGACACACACATACGCACACAAACACATAATAAATTGTCCACATCCACTGTGGACCGTCACATAATAAATGGTCACATCCACTGTGGACCGTCACATAATAAATTGTCCACATCCAATGTGGACCGTCACATAATAAATTGTCACATTCACTGTGGACCGTCACATAATAAATGGTCACATCCACTGTGGACCGTCACATAATAAATGGTCACATCCACTGTGGACCGTCACATAATAAATGGTCACATCCACTGTGGACCGTCACATAATAAATGGTCATATCCACTGTGGACGGTCACATAATAAATTGTCACATCCACTGTGGACCGTCACATAATAAATTGTCACATCCTGTGGACCGTCACATAATAAATTGTGTCATCCACTGTGGACCGTCACATAATAAATTGTGACATCCAATGTGGACCGTCACGGTGTACATTGTCACATCCGCGGTGGACCGTCACGTTGCTTATTGGTCACATCCATTGTGGACTGTCACTTTGTGTATTGTTACATCCATTGTGGACTGTCACGTTGTGTATTGTTACATCCATTGTGGACTGTCATGTGACGTGACTGTCTACAGTCATCCTCTACATGACGTAACTGTCTCCAGACATCCTCTACGTGACGTGACTGTCTCCAGACATCCTGTACGTGCCGTGACTGCCTCCAGACATCCTCTACGTGCCGTGACTGTCTCCAGGCATCTTGTACGTGGCGTGACTGTCTCCAGGCATATTGTACGTGATGTGGCTGTCTGCAGACATCTTGTACGTGACGTGACTGTCTCCAGATATCTTGTACGTGACGTGACTGTCTCCAGACATCCTGTACGTGGCGTGACTGTCTCCAGACATCGTGTACGTGATGTGGCTGTCTGCAGACATCTTGTACGTGACGTGACTGTCTCCAGATATCTTGTACGTGACGTGACTGTCTCCAGGCATCCTGTACGTGATGTGGCGCAACGTGGGCAAGCACGTGGGGCAGAGGACGCACGAGGCCGCGCACCAGGAGGCCAAGGCCAAGGCACAGCGTCTCTCTGTCGACTGCTCCTCCTCCTCCCGTGGCCTCTTCTGCGGCATCTTCGTTCTCGTCGCCGTCGTCATCAGCATCATCACCTTCTTCGTGCTTGTCAATGCAGGACGTACCGACGAGGCTGCGCAATTGGACAACGTGTCAGAAATCTTGATTTATCTGCTGACCTCCGTGGTTGTGGTGCTGGCCTTCCTCAAGATGCAGCCGCTGCACTTTGAGTACCAGAAGCCCATCGACCTTGAAGAGACCCTGCTGCTGATCGGCCTGACCGGCATCTTCATCTTCAGCATGTTCAGCATCATAGCGGCCGCGCTGTCCGTGCCCGACCTCCTGACGAGTTTGATCGTGACATCCAGCGTGCTGCGCATGGTGCAGGCCACGCTACAGACGGTCTTCATGCTCAACGCCGTCAGGCGCCGCGCGCTGGACCGAGGCCAGGAGAGGGACAAGCCAGGGCGGGAGTTCGTCACCTTCCTGCTGGTGGCCAACATCGCGCTGTGGGGCATTTCCATTTTTGAGGTGCAGCAGGCTAGCGCCAGCCCCATCCAAGTGCACTTTTACGGTGTCCTGGCCTGGAACATCTTCACGCACGTCTCCTCGCCCCTGGCCATCTTCTTCAGGTTCCACTCCACGGTGTGCCTCTCCAACGTCTGGAAGCACGCCTGGAAAGGCAGGGCTCTCCAGGCTTCCCCGTCCTCCCCGCACACTGGCGATCTGCGGCCGTCAGGTGACGGGGTCAATGAGTCCCGGTTCTGAGGTCAACCTTCTCATGCGTCAGCGCCCGTCAACGTAGCTATCCTGAAGTCATTACGCGTGAATAGTACCCCGCATTTTCTCAGATCAACCTAACTGTATTTAACGGTCCCAGATTGTCGTTTTTCTTTTAATGAAACATTCTCTTGATAACTAGGTACTCGGTGTATAGTGTTGGGTTTACATTGACGTCACATCATACAGGCGATGCGTCATTCTTGACGTCACATTATGCAGCTGAATCGTCATTTAATTGACGTCACATTGTAGTGGTAGTGTCATACTCATGACATCACATCATGCAATCGATGCGTCATACAAGCGACGTCACATCATGCAGATGATGCTTCACTCTCTTGACGTCTCATGATGCAGTTTATGCGTCATAGTGTTGACATCACATCACAGAGGCGATGCGTCACTCTCTTGATGTCACGTCGAACAGACGATGCTTCATGCTCCTGATATTACATCATGCCGTTGAACCGTCATACATTTGACGTCACATCGTTTCAATGATGAATAATTTTATTAAATTCATACATGTGGTCACTGTATTGACGTCACATCGCATGGTGGTGCGTGACTATTGATGTCACGTCGTACAGGTGATGCGTGACTATTGATGTCACGTCGTACAGGTGGTGCGTGACTATTGATGTTACGTCGTACAGGTGGTGCGTGACTATTGATGTTACGTCGTTCAGGTGGTGCGTGACTATTGATGTTACGTCCTACAGGTGGTGCGCCACTCTAATCATGTCACATCGCACAGATGCGTCGACGTCAGATGTGGCAGCACAGATTCCGTGTGAAACCTTCGTTGTGGTTGTTCCATTCTAGAAAAAGACCACATGTTATTTGGCCTCTGTTTGCGTCGAAGTGGAACCTGACTGGCCTTATCATAGATTTTGTGTGTTGCTTACCTCGCTGACTACTTCATTTTACGTCAAAATGTGTAAATGATAACCGTCGCTTACGTTCTTACTTTTCACAACTGTATCTCTCTCTCTCTCTTTCTCTCTCTCTCTCTCTCTCTCTCTCTCTCTTTCTCTCTCTCTCTCTCTCTCTCTCTCTCTCTCTCTCTCTCTCTCTCTCTCTCTCTCTCTCCTCCCTCCCTCCCTCCCTCCCTCTCCCCCACCCTCTCCCGCACCCTCTCTCTCCAACCCACCAACCCTCTTACTCTCATTCTCTCTTCCCTTCCTCCCCCTTTCCGCAGCTCCCCCCCCTCTCCCTCTCTCTCTCTCTCTCTCTCTCTCTCTCTCTCCTCTCTCTCTCTCTCTCTCTCTCTCTCTCTCTCTCTCTCTCTCTCTCTCTCTCTCTTACCACATTTGAATAATTTGCCTCAAGGGCTGAATGTAAAGAAAGGCACTACTGCCTAATTCACTACCCTTGTAAAATAAAGTTCGTTCGTTCTCTCTCTCTCTCTCTCTCTCTCTCTCTCTCTCTCTCTCTCTCTCTCTCTATCTCTATCTCTCTCTCATTTTTAAAATGTCGTTTTTAGCTATGCAGGGAGGGGAGTTTTCTGTCGCAGAGTTTGGTGCTATCTTTAGAGTGAGACAAATTGCTGCCCTAGTTAACTTTTACCTGGACTATAACCCATGTGGTGCAAAGAGAAATGATATTGGCAATTGGTGCTTGTATCGTGTTGTTGTGAATAAAGACGTGTGAAATTGCTCGATGCACGAGTTAGGACCTTTGGTCATTTGCATGAAAATTGCAACTTGCAAAGAACTGAAATAGCAAATGTGAAGTAGCAAAGTCTTCTGTGCTCTGCAGTGTGGATTCACGAAATATGCAGTGTCTGTCTGCAGTGGCTGTCTGCAGTGGCTATCTGCAGTGGCTGTCTGTCTGCAGTGGCTATCTGTCTGCAGTGGCGGTCTGCAGTGGCTGTCTGGGGTGGCTGTCTGTCTGCAGTGTCTGTCTGTCTGCAGTGGCGGTCTGCAGTGGCTGTCTGGGGTGGCTGTCTGTCTGCAGTGTCTGTCTGCAGTGGCTGTCTGTCTGCAGTGGCTGTCTGTCTGCAGTGGCTATCTGTCTGCAGTGGCGGTCTGCAGTGGCTGTCTGGGGTGGCTGTCTGTCTGCAGTGGCTGTCTGCCGTGGCTATCTGTCTGCAGTGTCTGTCTGCAGTGGCGGTCTGCAGTGGCTGTCTGTCTGCAGTGTCTGTCTGTCTGCAGTGGCGGTCTGCAGTGTCTGTCTGTCTGCAGTGGCTGTCTGCAGTGGCTGTCTGGGGTGGCTGTCTGTCTGCAGTGGCTGTCTGCCGTGGCTATCTGTCTGCAGTGTCTGTCTGTCTGCAGTGGCGGTCTGCAGTGGCTGTCTGTCTGCAGTGTCTGTCTGTCTGCAGTGGCGGTCTGCAGTGTCTGTCTGTCTGCAGTGGCGGTCTGCAGTGTCTGTCTGACAGTCTGCAGTGGCGGTCTGCAGTGGCTGTCTGTCTGCAGTGGCGGTCTGCAGTGTCTGTCTGTCTGCAGTGGCTGTCTCCAGTGGCTGTCTGCAGTGGCGGTCTGCAGTGTCTGTCTGTCTGCAGTGGCGGTCTGCAGTGTCTGTCTGTCTGCAGTGGCGGTCTGCAGTGGCTGTCTGTCTGCAGTGGCTGTCTGCCGTGGCTATCTGTCTGCAGTGTCTGTCTGTATGCAGTGGCGGTCTGCAGTGTCTGTCTGTCTGCAGTGGCGGTCTGCAGTGGCTGTTTGTCTGCAGTGTCTGTCTGTCTGCAGTGGCAGTCTGCAGTGGCTGTCTGTCTGCCGTGGCTGTCTGCCGTGGCTATCTGTCTGCAGTGTCTGTCTGTCTGCAGTGGCGGTCTGCAGTGTCTGTCTGTCTGCAGTGGATGGCTGTCTGCTGTGGTTGTCCTGTCTGTCTGCAGTGGCTGCCTGCAGTGGCTGTCTGCAGTGGCTGCCTGCAGTGGCTGTCTGCAGTGGCTGCCTGCAGTGAGTGTCTGTCTGCAGTGGCTGTCTGTCTGCAGTGGTTGTCTGCAGGAACGGGCGAGTTGCCTGCCTCCCTACAAGGACGGGCGAGTTGCCTGCCTCCCTACAAGAACGGGCGAGTTGCCTGCCTCCCTACTAGAACGAGCGAGTTGCCTGCCTCCCTACAAGAACGGGCGAGTTGCCTGCCTCTCTACATGGACGGGCGAGTTGCCTGCCTCCCTACAAGAACGGGCGAGTTGCCTGCCTACGGGCGAGTTGCCTGCCTCTCTACAAAGACGGGCGAGTTGTCTGCCTCCCTACAAGAACGGGCGAGTTGCCTGCCTCCCTAAAAGAACGGGCGAGTTGCCTGCCTCTCTACATGGACGGGCGAGTTGCCTGCCTCCCTACAAAGACGGGCGAGTTGCCTGCCTCTCTACAAGGACGGGTGAGATGCTTGCCTCCCTACAAGGATACGCGAGTTGCCTGCCTCCCTACATGGACGGGCGAGTTGCCTGCCTCTCTACAAGAACGGGCGAGTTGCCTGCCTCTCTACAAGAACGGGCGAGTTGCCTGCCTCCCTAAAAGGACGGGTGAGATGCCTGCCTCTCAACAAGGACGGGTGAGATGCCTGCCTCCTTACAAGGACGGGCGAGTTGCCTGGCTCCCTACAAGGGCGGGCGAGTTGCCTGCCTCCCTACAAGGACGGGCGATGCCTGCCTCCCTACAAGGACGGGCGAGTTGCCTGCCTCCCTACAAGGACTGGTGAGTTGCCTGCCTCCCTACAAGGACGGGCGAGTTGCATGCCTCCCTACAAGGACGGGCGAATTGCCTGCCTCCCTACAAATGCCGGACCACGGCTCAAGCCACACTGCGGCCCTCTGGGCCACGTGTCTGCAGGGAGCCGCTAATCAGCGCGCGTGTGGCTGGAGGTCGATGTACGTGCTGTTCTCAGACAGCACGGAAAGCGAGGCGCGGCCCAGAACTGGGAGTCAGCACGGCGTCACTGGAGCCCTGGCGATTCAGGCTCGCGTGAGGTGACGGTGAAAAAGCAACTTGACTCGCGCGTTGTGACGACTGTTCTCCCCCATGCAAGGCCTTGAGATATCTTTTTCCCGTGCTTAATTAAAATATCTGTTTTTCTGAGGAACTGTTCACCTAAACAGGCAAGTGCTCTTCGTTGCTCTCTCTCTCTCTCTCTCTCTCTCTCTCTCTCTCTCTCTCTCTCTCTCTCTCTCTCTCTCTCTCTCGGGTGGACATTTGGCTGGGCATGAAAGATGGCATCTAGGTGATGTACAGCTGGAAGTAGTAAGCGGATACAAGTATTCGGGCAACATGCTATCTACATACAAAGTTGAGTTCAAAATAGAGGCAAAATGATTTGACCTGTAGAGCGAGAGCTGCTGTTTTATATTTGCAGCAGTCAGTCTTCTGCGTACTGTTCCTTCACTTATTGGCCTCCCGTGCACACCTGAGGAGTGTTTCTGGCTGAATTGGCGGCAGTTTCATGCGGGTCACGATGGTGCCGGCGGCTCAATAGGCGATCTTGAGCTGCTGTTGTAACCCTTGGTCTGCCGCTCCTGGGTAGGTCACGTGTGGTGTTGGTGGCAAGGAAACGGTGCCAAAGACGATGAATTGTTGTGACATGCACACCAAATGCAGTTGCAACCTGCAGCGGCGTCTCACCAGCATCAAGACGCCGATGGCTTGTTGACGATGTTCTTCTGACAACCTCGGCATAGCTACTGTGCAGAAAAAGCGCTAGCGCTGGGGTGTTTGTGAGCATACAATGGCCAGACTGAGTGCACTGAACAGTATGCGCAGCATATCCAGCTTCTGCACGTGCAGTGTGTGCCACCCACGGAGGTCACTGACCCTTGAGAAGACCCCCATTAGCACATTATTGAACATGCTGGCAAGCAAGAGAAGCACGTGCTGAATATGCTGATAACATCTTCTTATTGTATTCAAGGTCAGCCAGCGAGTCGTGCGCAAATGAATTTATTGCGTTACTTTTGCCTGTGGATTTACTTCTGACTAGGTCATTGAGAAAAATTTCACAGGTAACACCGGATGTATATTTTAAACTCTTTAATGCACAGATCCAACCGATTCTTATGTATGGAGCTGAAATCTGGGGAATGGATTATTGTCACACCATAAAAAGTGTACATCTACATGCTCTGAAAAGCTTCTTAAATGTTTCTTCACGAACCAATAATGATATGGTCTACGGGGACACTGGGCGTTGCCCTCTGTTTGTAAATGCCAAGTTACGTAGTGCCAAGTACTGGCTTAAAATCTTGAAAATGGACGAAAGTAGGTTACCCTTTAGAGTATATCAGATGATGCTGTCCACATCAAATAATGAAAAATTTTGTTCAACTAAAATAAAGACTATACTGGTAGAATGTGATTGTGAAATCGTATGGGCAAACCAGCGGGTTACCAACGAAAAGCGTTCTTGAGAAATATTAGAGAAAAACTCATTAGCAGATTTTATACTGACTGGGAAATGCGAGTTCGGAACAGTAATAGATATTCCTTCTATAGACTATTCAAAATATCATTTGAACCTGAACGGTATCTCTATGACATAGATAAAAAAGTAGTTAGAGATATATACATACGCTTTAGAATGGGAATTACAGATTTGTTCACTCATAAATACAGATACGTGACAGGTGATCGTTTTAATTTGTGTCCGCTTTGCAGAGAAGGAGAAGAAACAGATACTCATTTTCTTCTCTATTGTCCTTCATTACATGATTTAAGGGAACGTTTCTTATTTGTTTCTTTAGATTTCAAAGTCGATGAACCAGTAACATTCCTAATGTCCAGTAAGCAAAAGAAGACCATAAGATCAACTATATTGTTTTTGTATAAAACGTAGACAGGATGCGCTTCAGTCCGGTAGCGGGGAGCTTAAATATCTGTTAATTATTTTCTCTTGGATGTATTGGCATGTATTGACATGTATTGGCATGCATTGGCATGTATTGGCATGTATTGACACTACACTTGAAATGTACTGTTACTGTATACTTGAAATGTGTTGTCTTGCACTGACAATGTACACATGAAAGGGGCCGGAGGCCTATTCAATAAATTTGTTCGTTCGTTCTCTTTCTCTCTCTCTCTCTCTCTCTCTCTCTCTCTCTCTC
>JAWQFJ010005123.1:0-5000 GCA_034096865.1 Theodoxus fluviatilis
GTCAGTATTGCTCCTGTTCAACCAAGGCCAGGTGACATCGCTGTCTGAGGACATCTTTGCAGCTGCCGTGTATGGGGACAGATAGCACTCTGTGACAGAGCCGTCCTCCAGTGTGACGCCTCTCTCCATCATCTTGGCAATGGACTGGCAGAAACACGGCCCTTTTGATTCTAGCAGAGAGGCCACGTCAGATGTGTTATCAAGGTTTTTTGAAAGACACACATTGAAACTGGGTGCAAGTCGTGCAAGTTTTTCAATGACTTCTTTGACAGACTGCTTCAGATCCTGGGAAGTCACAGATTCATCTGTCAGGAACGGTTTGCATGGCTTCAAGGCGCTTGTGCCCAGTCCTGCTAAGCGGGTTTCCTCTGTGTGCAGAAGGAAAGCTCCGAAAATAGGAACACAGGCAGCCAGGGAAGCAATCTGTAAAGATGCACTTGCTTCACGAACCTGTTCCTCAATAGTGATTTCCTCTTTTTCGGGTAGGTGTCCTGCTTCACGTGGAAATACATGGAAAGAGGTGGGGACATGTGGAATTGCAATGGAAGGGGTGGTGACATCTAAAGGACAAAATTCCATGAAGTGCACTCTCGCAAATTTCTTGTCATTTCGCAGATTTGTTCCCACGTGGAAAATAGGTTGCGTGAAAAGTGACGTTTCAAAGACGATGACACGACCTCCACTGGAACCTGGTTTGCTGGGAGCAGTGTGGTGGATAGTCCTGGACGGCATGTTGTAGTCGACCATCTCGCCAAAGCTGACGTGTTTGGGTTGTCCCAGGGGATGGGAGATGAGGCACGCTATGGGTGGCCTGCTCGGGCGATCAGAACAAATATACTGCTGAAAGATTTTCCACTGACGTTTTGATGTCTCATCCTTATTTGAACAATGCTCCCTGATATGAGCATCCATGACGTCTTTAACAATAAATAAGGCATCAACAATGTCGTCCTTTGAATATTTAACACCGAAGAATATTCCTCTTTTCCGACCACAACGCTGGACAAGTTTCTCCTTGTCATCTTGGTCTCCATGGCGATAGTCGTAGAAGACATCAAAAGATGCATTATGTAACTCTTCTTCGTTGAAGAGAACATGTCTATTGGTGGTGATGTGGACACGGTTTCCTCTTGATTGATCTAGCAATCCTGATCCACACATTGTTTTCTGTTTCCTCTTTTTGAACTGGTCGTCATCAGGACGTTTGTCACTGAGGCCATTGTTGTTGATTCTAACAACATTCTTTGATACGTCCAGAATATATTGCAAGTGTTCTTGAGTCCTGATGGGTTCAGGGAGGTCCCCCAGGGTTAGTTTGTGGATGGGGATGAAGCCCTCTGGGGTCAGGTCCACAGTGTTCCCTCCTTCCAGCCCTTCTCCCTGGCCATGCCAATCCTTCCCCTCCACATTGGAGGTCTGCAGTTCCTGGTCATCTTCCAGGAAGTATAAATCTGGTATGACTGTTGTCTCACTCGCCATGTTGGTAATCAAAACTATGCATCCGCAGGAAAATGTTTGATAGTTTCAGCGCCATCAATGTCTTTGTTCGTGGCCATCATTATTGAAATCTGTTGTTATTGTTTACAAAAAGCGCTGGTATTTCCTCAGGAAATTCATGCGGACTGACCACAGCTACACAACATCACCCCAAGGTCACCGTGTCAAGGCAGATACTAGGTACACGTCATCCGATGCGATGCTCTTTTTTTTTACAAAGGAAGGTAACCCACTCGCGGTATGTGTCAAGCAGTCTATCTTTCTCTCTTAAAGCCATTCCTGTAATTGGAGTTTAATCCTCGATCCTGTCGATGTCATGCTAGCACAGGGACAGATGCGCTGCCAGACTTTGAACACCCCAAGGCAAAGTCCACGTTACAAAGTGACCTTTCAGCACGCCTGCAGGTAACTCAGTGTCAGTCACATCCCTGCTTCCTCCACCATCACCACCAGACCACAATTCCTGCTTCCATAGAGGCTGAGAGCGTGTATTCCATACGTTTTCATTGGAAGCAAACTCAAATCCACGGAGAAACTAAACTACATGTATATGTCAACAGCAAACGCTGTCAGTTAGTTCTGTTTTTACAATGTAAATACATTAATCTCTCTTGATATTCATCTTTAAAAGACACCGTTTTAATGATGACTCATCTTTGATTATGTCTACATGACTCAATCGAATGCATGCATGCATGTGCGTCCTTTTGCATTTGTTGCGCCATTCTTACATTTTTCATGTACTTTTTGTAGAGTGAATCTTGCCCAAACAGAAAAAACTCCACCTCAATATTATTGTTGTGACATATTGTACATCACAGCAGTTATACAATATAGATTAGAAAAAGCTAGGACTACAATTGGGCAAACACTCTGTACAAAATACACACACAAACACTGGATACTGAAGGAATAACCATGGGGAGGACACTTCCAGGCTGAAACTTCTCTGTCGCGCCTTCCTCTGCCCAGGAAGTCAGTGCAGCTGAAGGCTGAGGAACTCACGACACGTGACGTCACCAAGTCAGCTCCACTTTGTCCCGTGTTGCTCTCTAGCACAGCATCTCAGGTCAGAGGTCGTTAGATGACGTCACTGGAAAGGCTTCCTCGATTCTGTTCCAGAGAAATGCGTAATAGTTGTATGAATGTGTGAGTTGAGAAGGAGGGGGGAAAGTGTACTCTAAGGCAAACAGGAAGTGTGAGTACGGGAACAGACACATCGGAACACATATAGCATGAGCAGGAGAAGCAAGTAAATGCATAGTACCCACTTTCAATGGACACTCAGACTATGAAAATACAAAACCGCAAATATTGCAATAATATTATCCGTGCAAAAAGAAAACCACTGGTCTTTTAGGTTTGTATTTCAAAACTTGCGATTAAATCTGGATGTGGAGTATATCTTGTAAAGTTTGTGAAAGATTGAAGTCATTGTAGAAGATTCCAGCCTTTTCATCTCCCCTATTCTGTTCCAACTCCTTAGTTCGTTTTAATATTAAGTGTCATTTGACGTCTTTCCGCCTCTTTCAGGATTACCCAGTTGCCGCTGGCAGGTTTTGGAGGTACTCCGGATGGTATATGGTGGACGGGTGTGAGCATAGGTGAAGTGTGTGTGAGCAACAACAGAGGGAGTTATACACACATTTAGCAAACCTGCACTAATGGAAACATAAGGAGTGCCTGGCTGACCAGAGTGCACCGTGTACGTGACAGTCTGTCAGACAAAGCAAGCCATGTAGGGACTAACCTGGTCTGGACTGCAGCTGTCGTGGAGCAGAGTTACTTTTCCTTCTCGTCTCTGCTGCCTGTCTCCACGTCGCCGTTTACATCGGACAAGAGCTAGAGAGAGACGCAGAAAAACATGAATAACAATATTGACGTGCATAACAAAGAAAGAACTAACTTTGATCTGAGTCTGCAGGTCTGTCAATGAAAGGGTCCTGTCCTCTGATAATAATTTCGAATATAATATTCTGTGCAAGCATAGGAGTTTTGGTGACAGCAAATGGTTAAATGAATGGATGAAAGGTTACATGAAGGAAAGACAGAAATAATGAATAAATAACGAGTCAATACAGTATTGGGTAGGTGAATAAATGAATAGATACAACAATAATGAATGAATGAATGAATGAATGAATGGATGAATGGATGGATGGATGGATGGATGGATGGATGGATGGACGAACGGACGGATGAATGGATGGATGGATGGACGGACGGACGGACGGATGAATGGATGAATGGATGGATGGATGGATGGATTAATGGAGGGATGGATGGATGGACGGTCGGATGGATGGATGGATGGATGGATGGATGGATGGATAGGGGAATGAATGCATGTATGCATATATAGGTTTCATGGAGGATAGACAATCAAGCTATTGCCCTGTCAAACTCAGTTTAAATCCAATAATCCATTCAAGTGAGAGCAAGTCAGCAAACCTCCAGCACAGATGGCAACACCCCCAGCAGAGAAAAAAGTACCACGTGACACTTACTGTGGCTGCTCAGGCGAGAGGACGCTGCAGAAGTGGGTCCAGTCTCCATGCAGTGACGAGAGCTGGTGGCTGTGGCAGAGGTGGCAGTGTGCTATTTATGCAAAGTCCCCACACGCACTGCTTGCAGACAGCTATGTTTGGACGAAGGGAAAAAACTAGCGTCTCTTCCGTTTCCTGGGTTTGACATCTTGTCACGAGTGTGTGAATCATGAGTGCCTGGGTTTTTCTCCGCAGTTCGGCCTTCAAGTACTTCTGTCCTGTTGACGTGTGTGTACCATCTCTGTCTTACGGCTCAACTCATCTCTCTCCCACACACCCCTACCCCTTCCACATCACTACCACCACCAAAACCACTGCCACCACAACCACCACCACCACTACCACCACCACCACCACCACCACCACCACCACCACCATCACACCACCACCACCACTACCACCACCACCACCACTACTACCACAACCAACTTAATATGGGGTGACCTGCTCACTATTTTAGATGATATTACCTCTAAAAGTTAGCCCTGGATGAAAACTCTCTCTCTCTATCTCTCTCTCTCTCTCTCTCTCTCTCTCTCTCTCTGAGGTAAGACAGTCATCTAGCAAATATTTGTCATTAAAGAGCTGCTGGGATTGACGATATGCCTGGGGATTATCATAGTTTACTGATGCTATACAGCAATGCTATTCCTCTATAAATTTGGGGATTTAACTTATCACCATTTGTTATGTATATGAATAATTACAGATTTGTACCAGCAGTGTGGAAAGCATTGTCTTTCAAATAGAACATTAAAAAGCGAAACAACGATGATATATTACCACCCGCAAACTTACTATCTATGTCTGTATTGACCAAACGTCTGTGAGACTGGGCGGAAAAGAAGGCAAGTTTTGCATTGATCAGGCAGGGTCGTAGAGGTACCACTCGACCGTTGATCATATGTTAACTTTGCTTTCAATTCCATGGTAGTGGTCGAGGGAAGCTCTAAGTCG
>JAWQFJ010005123.1:10000-12396 GCA_034096865.1 Theodoxus fluviatilis
CAAGGCTGGGCAGATGCCAGAGCTGCACCTTTGGAAGGGTTCTTGCTTCACAACGCTTTTCCCCACCAAGGAGTAAAACAAAGTACCTGTGAGGGCTGGGCTGGAAAACTGTCAACGCTGACCTGGGTGCATCTGTCCAAACTCTGACTGCAAGATATGCAGGGAGCCGAGACTGTGTTGGAAGAAGGCTGAGAGTTGCTGTACAACTGGGGGGGCTGAAGCGAGCGATTCAAGCTTCCTTCACTGGGTGAAAAGCGGCAACATGAAAGCTGGCACCGTCACATCCAGCTGGACAGGGACTGTGTGAGATTGCTTCCCTCCAAACACTCACTGTCTCCATGGCTTGCAGCTAACGCCTGCAGTGACGTCAGCAAGGGCCGTGTCAGGTAGCGATCTCCTGCAAGCTGACGTCATGGGTGTTTTCCTCATCCGGGGTAGAAAGTGGGGAGATAGGGGTGGAGGTGGGGAGATAGGGGTGGAGGTGGGGAGATAGGGGTGGAGGTGGGCGGTGAGAAGAGGAATGGAGAGACCTTCTTTCTCACCCTTGCTTACCTTGATTATTTTTCCCCCTGACCAATCAGGTGAAACGGGATACATACAATCTGTTTTGCACCCGGCGCCGAATGAAAAATGTTCTCGGCAGACGAAGAATTAAAAACAGTGATCCACAAAAATAGACACGACGTGGTTTTAGATTCAAAGTATTTTGTGCAGGTTTCACACACTTTGGTCCAGTTATTACCAGTGAAACGCATTTAGCACACAATAGTCTATTTAGAAAGAGATGAGTGGAGTGGGGGGCGGGAGGGGGTTGGGCGGTGTAGAGGAGGCTGGGGGAGAGAGGGGGAGAGCGAAAGCTGAACAATGGAGAGAAGTCTCGTTGTAACGTCAGCAAACTGAAAGGATGCTGGGGCTTATCTGCATCCAGCAATACTTCCCCATCTTTAGTCAGGAAACTGCTCATCGACCGAATGTTTACTTAAGTGGATTTTCTCATCCAAACTCGATGGGTGAGGTTAGATTGCGGTTGTTCCCTGGCGTCATCGTTGGCAACACTGTAGAGACGTCTGTATTATGTGCTGCCGTTTTCTTGTCTACACCTTTACAAATATGCCTGCATTCGTCCAGTTTATTATCAGTCAAGGTTAATTACCTTGGTGTTGATGCTAAATTCTCTCTTTATGAAATCAACAGACAACAGTATTGATATAAACATTTTCAATAAATCTTTATAACTGCTGTTATAAATCAAGAAACCATCAGCTCATTCTTTCAAGAAGTAGTATGAAGCTGATTTGTTGTTGACAAAGCTTTCCCTTCAGTGCTGAAGAGCGATAAAGGTTGTTTGGGACGGGAGGGAGGAGGGTGTCAGTACTTTTTATGGGCAACGTTTTGACTCCATAGCACAACACATCACCACGGCCTTCCGACCACGTCGCTACAGTGTTGCCGCAATGTGATCTTACCCTGACGACAGACAGCATGAGATTGCTGTGTAGAGACAGAGTGCACGCGTGCTTCATCCGTGACGTCAGCCACACCTGCCTCCTTGCCACGCGCTGACAACAAAGGAACGCGTTCTACGTCATCAGGGCAAGTCCACTATCGCCACAGGGGAAGTAACTCGAAACTGGCAAGTTTGACATAATAAAAGCGAAAGATGTCAGCAACAACAGTCAGAGCCCATCGTCTGCTGCAGCGTGGACAGAGACCGAATCAATGAAAACTGGGAGACGTGTTATCGTCGTCATCGCTACGTCATCTGTGTTCTGTCCTCTGGTATTTGCACTGGACAGGAAGTTGTGTTTGTACTTGGTGTTTTCTACGCATGCACGGCAAAACCGGAAATGAGAAATGACGTATGCAGCAGTTTCCAACAGGTTCCGGGTGACGGCTTCCAGAGGATGTCAGCTTGGAAATGCTGGTCGCCCTGGAGGGCTTCCTGGCAAGACAAGGCATCGAATCTACTGTGCGGCTTGGTTACTTTCTCTTTTAAAAAGAAGTGAGAGAATATGATGTTCTAATATGATTTAAACAACCTACAAGTATGTCACTTATAGAGTAAGATGTTATCTGTTGACAATGTTATACTTGACTGTATTCTGAGCAAGATACTTCATGGAGCAGTCCCTGCTTAAAGCCTTGTTGTTTTATGTGCCCTGTCCTCTTATCAATACTGGTTTTCGTTGATTACACACAGTGTCTTCTGTCAATATGCATCTTGCTGTTCTAAAAGTCACCAGTTGGATGAAGACGTGCCAGAGTAAATGGATGTCCAGTGACACGTCAGTCAGCTCCCCTCCAAGCTGGTGGCAGCACCATGCTCCCTCTGTCTCTCTCCCTCCCCCCACGCCCCACAGTGTGCAGTCCTGTACCAGAGCGTGTTTCTGTCTCTC
>JAWQFJ010005124.1:0-12500 GCA_034096865.1 Theodoxus fluviatilis
CGGCAGCATAGTACATCGCAGCAGCTCCGCACCATTTCGCCAACGTCGGCCTTGGAGCCCGCTGTGCCCACCAGGGGTCATCAGTCTCTTTAAATATTCAGAGGGATTACTTCCGGCGCGCGGCGTTTCTTCATTTAATGAAGTCCCCTCTCGACCATGGAGCTCAGGAGGTCCCTTTGTCCCCTCGTCTTAGGGCCGTCGTGGCACTTGAGGTGCACAGAGCACGTAGAGTGTGGGTGGATGGTCGGTCTGTTTGTACCGTCCTTGGAAAAAACGAAATTAATAACTGATTTTTGTGGTTTTGGTGAACGGTATGCACTGCCAATGAGTCTTTCTGCTTCAGGGCATCTTTGTTGGATTGTATGTAATCTTTCACGAACATACCTGCTGCTGATTTTGACAGAATTTGTTAGAAATATCAATCGGAATGAATTATGTTAATCCAACGCAGAATACAGCCGGAGCCAAAAGGCGTCCACCTCGTCAGCTGGACAAAGGGTACACAGACATGCATGTTTTTGCATAAGTACATGATTGTCGTTGTACTCCCCTCAGGTACATCAGCCTACATTCGGTCAGTTAGGTTAAAAGGACAAAGACATATCGGTGCAACTAGCGCATCAAAACAGCATACATCCGAGTTAACACTAACACATACATAATACAAACACGCACGAGCACACACACACACACACACACACACACACACACACACACACACACACACACAACCACACACAAACACACACAACCACACACAAACACACACAACCACACATACACAGAGGCATGAATGCACACACACACACACACACACACATATGCTCATACGCGCGCGCGCGGGCACACACACACACACACATACACACACACACACACACACACACACACACACACACACACACACAGGTCCGAGCTGTGCACAACTTCTAGAATATTTTACCTTACTGGAAACAGGGACGGAAAAGTGCGATTAAAAGAAACGCTCAAATAGACCAAACAGTGAGAGGAAAGATGGAAAAGACGAATAGAGTACAAAGGGGATTGACGGCATGAACAGATGAAAACGTTTTCAGGAACTGGAGTACGTCTGGGTTTTGCTGTTCCTGTTGGTGTTGGAGGGTCGCCTTTCCCAATTCGCCTGCTTTCCTTCCTCATTCCCTTACCGAAACTTTTACCACCACTCTCTCTCGTACATATCACCACCCCAACAACACCACGGCCATTTTGAAGAATAGACTCGTAAGATACTTGCGAGGGACCTTGGCCACAAATAGCGAGACATCACTCAGTCCTCGCCGGCAACTGCAGGAGGCCGAAGTCTTCGGTGCCAGTGGTTCCAGTACGCGATGCCCGCTACCCCCAAGGCTTACGTGGTTCTTCCACACGGGAAGGCTTTGGTCGTGCTTGTGGAGAGCGCACAGCCCTCTTGAGAAGAGCCTGCAATTTTCAGGGCCACGTTTAGAGCTGTGAGAGTTGGCTTTCCCGCGTAAAGCTTTAATGAAGAGCTTGGATGTCCCAACACGCTTGAGGGGGGGCCAAGACACACAATGGGATGTTCGCACGCAAGTAAGCCATGGCTTTTCTCAGTGCAAAGTGAAGCAGGATCATGTTCACCCATGTATGTGTTCAGTAATCAGCTTTTCAATCGACCCCTCTATTTGAATGGTGTAGGCGTAGATAACCAGAGACTCACAGTTTAGAGATCGATTCTGATGTTTGACGCTCCTTTATTTTTATCAGGATATATCCACGAGGAAGAATGAGTATAATCCGAGATGTGGACACATAGACATTGAAATAATTCCCGAAGATGCGCCATTGTCACTATCATGTCAGGTGAATTCCAAACCGAACCAGCACATTTTTAATGCAGGATTGTCCCTTTGATTGGTTAATGTGACTGAGGGTAAAGCTAATAACCATTTTCCCGCCTTTGCCAGCGCCTACAGCTTGCGAGTGTCCGTAGCAGCTGAGCCTGTGCGACTTTCGAACGAAAGTTTTCACTTCCCCCGCATCCCATCCTACCATCCCTCTTCCGTGAATCCCACACAGTCGAAACCCTGTCATCTCCAATGAAGAAGGCTGGAGTAGGAGAAAAGAAGGGGGAAGGAAGGAAAGGAAAGAATGTGTGTTGGCAGGAGAGGCTTCATTCTGCTCAAACAAAAACTGTCTAATTCGGCACCAAGTGTCACGGCTCAAGCGTATTAATTTTAATTTAGGGGGTTTCCTGTTAAAGTTTAGTTACTTTAAAGTCGGGCATGTGCAGCCCTTTAACATGCGGCGTGAGGGTGTGTTCAAATTACATGCTTTTTTCCCTGACAGGGCTATTTGGGCATGGAATATGTGTGCAAGAGGCTCCTGCATGGGGTATTGAGTTTCCAGAGGCATGTTTTTTCACTGGGGTTAGCCTTGAACGGGATTGTCATCCTAGTATCTTCTATAAAATATTGTATTTTTCTTATGTTAGTCCTCTGGTCTGGCCAACCTAAGCGTTTTTGTCGAGACCGTTGTCCGAGTTTACTCGGTGTGAGCCGTCGTGGTTTTCGGCGGGCTGACGCACTCATGTGCAGTGTTTCGCGACGGGAGGTCGCGGGTTGGCCACATTTGGTTAGCACCTGATATATCGGTCGGGGTTGTGTTGTTTTTTTGCCACTCGACTGTCCACTCCGAATCCGAAGGGGTAAGTGTACATAGCTCTCGATTTTCGATCTCGGTTTTTCTTTCGTGTTTCGTTGTTGAATGTTGTATTATTTGCGTTAGAGACTACAAGCGGGTTTACTATTTGTGTGTTCCAGATTCAATGCCAAGTTGATTCAATTCCGAGTTGATTCAATTCCAAGTTCCTTCCATTCCAAGTTCATTCGATTGCAAACTTCAAGTTTTTTTTTCAAATTCTGTGCTACCTGCTAACTAGCAGGGAATCATTGTTTCGTCATGGATTTTTTCTGTGTTTTCCTGTGAAAGTTTGTGTGGGTTTTTTGTGTTTTTTTTGGGGGGGGAGGTATGGACACCAACACTCTGGACTATTTATCATTGTGACGCTGTGAACCCCAAGTAACTTTCAGTGGTCGTGGTGTGGTGCCGTCTAGTGATTGAGTATGTGAACTATTCGGGGCATGACTTGTTTTCGTTCGCTTGTTTTGCAGTTTAATCTTTTGGTGCATATATTGTTTGAGAATTACATGATTAGCTGTGGTTGTGTCGAAGGGTTGCTGATTCTGTCATTAAAATGTTTGTTCTTATTATTGCTACCTTGTTTTGTCCCTTAGTTGGCGGGTGGGCAGGCATGTCCCTCTAAACAATCATCTGTCCGGGACCTGTATTACCATCCAAACAGCCCATACACCCGGCTGTGACTTAATTTGTCAGTTTTACATCGCTGACAAGTCCAACATCTTTTCCTGTCCTGCTTTGCACTTTTTCAGTCTAAATGCGACTTTCTCAGCATTCTGCCATCTCGACCACTCAGTCGTTAAGGCTAATGTATCGACTGGTCAATTTCGATTAATAAGTCTTCTTCAGATTACTTCTGGACCTTCCGACTGAATAGATTGCATTGGTCTCTTCAACATCTTCGTCTGAAAAGACCCAATAACCGGAAGGCCGAGAAACCCAGTGCACTAGTTTGTTCGTTCTTTCGCTTGTTCGTCTGTTCTTTCTTTGATTTTTGTTTTTAATTCTCTTTGCTTCCCCCCCCCCATCCCCCCCGCTTCCCAACCCCCCCCCCCCATCTCCCCATCCCATCCACCCACCCCCACCCCACCCCCCTACATACCTAGTTATATGTGTGCTTGCGCGTTTGTTTGTTTCTTCGTTTGTTGCACTTTACATGTGTTTACATCCAAGTCGCAACATTTTATCCATTTCCCCTTACATAACTTAATATGGGTCGTGGGACGGATTTCTCTCTTCCCTTTTCAAGTCGAAGCGACCGAGTTCCGAACACCTGCCCCACAGCGAACACTCCCCGCCATCTCACCAGCCAGTGACCGCAGCCCATTCAAAGGAAGACTGTCTCCGTTGGAAGACTCATCCTTCACCAAACATTATCGGAAATGGAAGCCAGCAAATTGAGACCCTCCACGAAGAGGAAGAATAAATCTCATGTTCTTCTAGTGAGTCTGAAAAAAAAGGACCAACTGGGGGCGCCGTGGCAAAGAAAGATGAAAAGATCCCAATTTCCTCTCGGTGCTTTTCATTGGCCGGCGGTTTGTCTGGGCCCTGGGGCTTCCTCAATGTTTCACTCTCAGGCGTGTTTGTGTGTCTGGAATTAAAAAGCGAAGGAAGAAGCACATACGATGATGACAGACTTATTAATCCATTTATTTTTTTGCTGAAGACTGCGTGCGCAACAAAATTATGTGTACTATGGTTCTTGCAGAAACAGGGAATGATCATCCCAGTGTTCGATCCCAGGAGTGGATCCACAAGCGTTTGTTTCATATGGAAAATTCAAGTCCGAAGCTGAAAGACTTTCTCGTAGTCGATCAAGCAAGTAATCTGTGCATTGATAAAACATGAATATTTCATACTGCTTTATATATATATATATATATATATATATATATATATATATATATATATATATATATATATATATCCTTTCCACCTATCTTTTGTGCCACCATCTCCAATCCCCTACCTCCCACCCCCTACCTCACCTCCATCTCTCATATTAATACACACACACGAACACATGCATACACACGCGCCTTAGGTCCCACATGGTACTCCACCGTTCTGGTTGTCGAGTCGTCTGGATCAATGGCAGAAGGCCCTTGGACAACTGTTCCTTCACTGAGAAAGGCCGCATCGGTCGCAACACTCCCTAGACCCAAGTGCCACTTGCGAGCACCCCTCGTCTTCAGGCACGGCCAAGTCCACTCAAGCTGCGGGGAATATCACGTGCATTGCCCGTCCTGGCGTCAGATATGTTGATGTTGACCTAATTCACAGCCACGCTACTTGAGAGCCCTTGACCTTTACGGGAAGTGCATCCCGAGAGACCAAAGTAAGCCCGTATCCGGAGATGGCATTGATTCCTGTGGTCTGAGATGCTCAACTCACGACCTGCAAAACAGTTGAATTGCCACAGAAAAGGATGGATTGCATCGGTTTGAATAGGCGAACCTTCCCTGCCTCTGCACCAGCGCACGCGCATATCAACCATCTGTAATTTCAGTACGATAGAAGGACATGCATAAGTTTGAACCAGCATAATACGTCCTTCAGATGCTAGGCATTGAAGTCTGCATTTCCAAATATAGTAAGAACAAAAACAGCATTAGAAAGATTTCCGATAACGGGCCACGCTAGTGGACTCGCCCGAGGAGAGGGCTGCGGGAAATACTGCCGATACTTGGCCACACTAGTGGACTCGCCCGAGGAGAGGGCTGCGGGAAAGACTGCCGATACTTGGCCACACTAGTGGACTCGCCCGAGGAGAGGGCTGCGGGAAAGACTGCCGATACTTGGCCACACTAGTGGACTCGCCCGAGGAGAGGGCTGCGGGAAAGACTGCCGATACTTGGCCACACTAGTGGACTCGCCCGAGGAGAGGGCTGCGGGAAAGACTGCCGATACTTGGCCACACTAGTGGACTCGCCCGAGGAGAGGGCTGCGGGAAAGACTGCCGATACTTGGCCACACTAGTGGACTCGCCCGAGGAGAGGGCTGCGGGAAAGACTGCCGATACTTGGCCACACTAGTGGACTCGCCCGAGGAGAGGGCTGCGGGAAAGACTGCCGATACTTGGCCACACTAATGGACTCGCCCGAGGAGAGGGCTGCGGGAAAGACGGCGAAGCTGGCGGACCATGCAATCTGACGGGTCACAACATCTGATTTGTGTAAATAATTCAATGAATGTAAAGCTCAACAAAACTGCTCTTCTACTAATTTTATTTACTTACACCAGTCAGGTGCTGAGGCCTGTCAGTTTGCATGGCCCGCCACCTTTGCCTTCTTTCCCGCAGCCCTCTCCTCGGGCGAGACCACAAGTGTGGCCCGTCATTGGAAGTGTATCCAAACATGCTTTTCGGAGGAGTATCTCTTGTTCTCATGTACACATGTTCAAACGTAGCAGTGTGGTCTCTCGCTTTTGCACGAAGACATAATGTGAGACCGAAAACTCGAACGGGTGTGGCTAGAGCCTCTGGCAACGAGGGCAGACTAGGGTTGCGTCTTTATCAAGGAGCGATCAAATGCGCCATTTTCGTCGTTTTCGTTTGTTGTTGATGACAAACAAATAGTGATCCTCGAAACGTTTGAATCCCCATCTACATGCTGCTCTCTGGGAAGTGCTACTGGAGGCCAGTGTTTCCCAAACGTCCTCCTCGATGCCGCATACCTCCAGTTTATTTTTTCAGCGCCTGAAGGGATTGCCGGCTCTTTGGTTTTCGTTATAGACGACACGTCTTGGTTACCCGCTATTTTCCATTCTTATCGTAATCATGGTTCTTCCTATGGTTCTCGTGTGGAAATTGAGCGCTTTGATACCAGGCAGTCCCCATCGTTCTAGAAGTCAGTACATGGCGTTCGGTTGGTCAAAGAGTTTCCCAAATTGGTACCGAGCTGCATGAGAAGAAACTCTTAAAGTTGCTGAATATGCATGGGTGGGATGGGGTCGGGGGGAATGGCTCTGTGGTTGAGTTGACCTGTAGTTGCTTGCGGCTGACGGGTGCGGTATTCGAGGCTGCACGGATCCTAGAGTTGGTTCCTTGGGCAAAGTGCTTCACACACATTGCCTCTCCTACCGTAAAGTTAACCCGGTTAACTAGGCGCTGCGCAGTGGCAACCGGGGGTTAAAATCTCCAGAAATAACTTTTTAAAGGGACAAAATAAAGATTATTATGATTGTTGTCATTTTTATTTATCATATTGTTCTAGCCAGATTTCACAACTGCACAGTAGGAATGTGAGCACAACAATTCAATAAATAGCAAGTTTCATTCCTATGAGAGCTCGTTCTTTAAACACCGGTGAAGAAGTATCTCCCAAAGGAAGTACTGACATTGGAGGTTCTGATGAAGATTACGCTAACCAAGCAATTGAATGATGGAAGATCAATCCCCTGGTATATGAAAATGCCCACATCGACATTGTTCCACCAATGATTAAATGAGGCACCAACACATATTTAAACAAAACAGTCGGCACCATAACCTCTACCTGTCTACTACTTAACGTTTACCTTTTTGAAAAGAATAGAAAAGAGAATTTTCTCTGCATCAGCCGAGAAGCAGTGTCTGCCCGTCTTGTTTTACGTGGACAACCAGGGTACACTCAGTTGAAAAGAGTTTTGCAAACCGAGGCCTCTGAGATGTGTCTGGAGTAGGCGGATGTAAGAGATTCATCCATCTGTATGGTTGTTAATACTAATAGTGACACAAGCAGCGCAGCCGTTATGAAAGTAATCGTGCAATGGATGCTTACGACAAAGCAACGAGAGAGAGAGAGAGAGAGAGAGAGAGAGAGAGAGAGAGAGAGAGAGAAAGAGGGGGTGGATGGGGGAGGAGGGGGAGGACACCAAAAAAATGGAAAAGAATAGAAGAGAAGTAATAAAAATCACAGCGACGAGAGGACGCAATGCTGGGAAAGAAGGAGGAGGAGGAGGGGGAGGAAAATCTAAGAGTTGGACGAGGGCTTCATAAAGACGAGGACCGACAAGATGATCCGTGATGGAAAGACGTCGAGGGAGACGGAAAGAGAGGACAGACGGGTATCAGGAGAGAATAAAAATGAATGGCGGGGCCACCACGGGAAACGTTTAGTTGGAATGGAAATCCAATAGCAGCTTCACAAGACCGTCGTTGCGGGTTGATGGAGAAGCCCTAGCCAGGGCTTCCTTCTCCGCAGGCCGCCGCAGAACGACCATGGTCCGTGTCAAGCTACAATCTTCAACGTCGGGCTGTCAAAACACCTTGTTGCTTTTCGGCATAGGAATTGCCAAAGTTTCTCCAGACGGGAAACCAACGGCGTGCTCCCCAACTCCGCTTTGATTCCAAGCCCCAATCCAATTTCCCCCTGGCAATCAATTCTCAGACATGATTACGTTCCCTATCTTTTGACGCTGACGTCAAGGCGCTGTCACCCGTTGCCCGCGAGAATCGTTTCCAAGGCAACAGGGCATTTGCAGCCACATGAAATTTGAGATGCCCTCCATCCTGCAATCTTATACCGAGATGGCAGAAAAGCGCTGACGGAAAAGAAACTTTTTACCATCAGGTGATAACACAATGCTGAAAAGAGAATTACCACGAAATCGAAGATTGATTAGCTGGTAATGATGTGAGAAAATATCGTGTTCAACTAGATGTTGCCTTATCTTTTACTATTAAATCAGTCCAGTTACCAATCGGTGTATGTCCGAATCGAGCTGTATTGCGTCCGTGACTGGGAGATTTTAGTCTGGGCATTATTAAGGCGCTTGCCTCGCAGTCACATTACTGCCAGCAGGTTGGACGCTCAGAACAGTACAGATCCTGGAGTTGCATTCTTGGGCAAATTTATTGACCCATATCGCCTCTCCTCACCTTCTCCACCCAGGAGAAAAATGTTGGGCGTTGCGCTGTGACACCATCATCATCGGCGTCGTCGTCGTCATCATCGTCGTCGTCGCCATTGTCGTTGTCGTTATTGTTGTCGCTGTTGTTGTTGGTGAAATGTATAAATGTACCATGAACGCCTTCATGGCACAGTTCAAGTTGATGTTGAAACCTAACATCTGCATTGCAGTCAACAATTCTATACATGACACTTTGGAAACAATGAATGGTGAGAGAAAGAAACCCTTCCTAATATCTTCGATGGTCTCAGAAACAGGCTAAACTGCTGTGTGAATCAGTCCCGAGGTCAGCGAAGAGCACGCTGCGAAAGACGCTCCATGGCCCCCATGTCATTTTGAGAGATTGTCTCTGGTCCCTGGATGACAGAGGGCAGGAATAGCCCGCGTAAGCATCGGAAAGTAGATAAGCACCTGGAGGTCGGATGCAATGCTGACTCCTCATTTTCCGGCTGAACCTCTACGAACAAAAGCTGTGTACATGTATGCGTTGCATTATTCTGTTGCTTTTCATTCCATCCGAAGCGATGTGAGCGACGAGAAAGCAGGCAAACAGTGATGAAATGCATAGCCATCAGAGGAAGAAGATGGAACAAACCTCTTTCCCTCTACAGAGAACTGTTGTCTGTGGTTGTTGAGATTTGGGCTTTCCTCTTGTGAAAGGCAAGCATTACATCGAGTTTTCTGAGACTAATGAGTGAATATATGGATTGAGCAGACGCCAAAGGTCAAAAATGCAATGCGTGCTACAGGGTACGCGTGACTTTCAAATATAAATATTGGCAACAGACTTGGCCTTCAATTTGTGAGATTTTCCCAGGAAACGAGACAGCACGACCTTTTAGATTACCACTATATTGATATCTATTCCACACATTTCTCTGCTATGGAATCATTATTTCTGATTGACCTGTCTGCCTGGTCGTGTCCTTTATTTTGTTTGACGGCTTTTGCAACGAACTTTAATGCTGTCCTTATAAGTTTGCTAGCTGACACGATAAAATATCTACCGTAAAACAAGAGTACGTGATGTCCCACTTCCGATCTCATCAATTAAAATCCTTTGAAAACTCAAGTGCTCCAATAGACCACAGCGTCCAATGTTCCTGCCTCATATCTTCTGCCAAAAAGGCTATATTTTACCATCGGTTCATTATTTAGTTATTTGGAAAAATAACTCAAAAAGTTTTAAACTGATTACAATGAAGTTTGGTACAAGATCAGGATTTAATACAAGAAACAATTCTTCAAAATTTAGAGGTCATCTGTTTTCGTGTTTCGGAATTACAACCAAAGAGAGAAATTTTATCACAATTCATGAAATTGATGACGTCAAACTACTGATGACGCTGGCATGTGCTCTCTGCATTCAGAGACCTCCAGCAGACGCTGAAATGAACTAAACTCGTAGGGTCAGGCCTTGCTAGCAGAACATACTGCCTGAATTAATCATACAGGCCTTGCTAGCAGAACATACTGCCTGAATTAATCATACAGGTCATGAAAGAAACATGGTGGCTTCCTTAGTGGAGGTTTGCGCCCTCAGTGCTCTGTAGTTATTGAGGCTTCCCATGCGATCCTTGAGGTGGACAGAGGCTAGCTTGTATTGAAGCTCTTCACGGCTTGAAGACAGTCTAGTTGTCAGTACTTACACATGTACTCAGTATGCTGTTCAAATTTAAATTTTGGCACAAGAAAACTTGCAAAGTGTGTAATACAGTATGGGTGTTTTATCAGTGATCAGTTCAGTTCAGTTCAGTCTTTTAACCATGAGATGGGTTGTTGAGGCACCACTGATGACTTTCGGACAATCTCCCTCCATCGATCTCTATTCTCTGTGGCTTGCTGTGAGTCAGCAAAGGTCAAGCCTGTCCACTCTTTGATGTTGTCTTCCCACTTCTTTCTCTGCCTTCCTCTCCTTTCCCCACCTGGTACGGTACCTTGCAGGATGATCTTGGCCAGCCCACTGCCTCTTGACACGTGACCGTACCACTTCAGCTTTCTGCTTTTCACGACTGAGAGCAGGTCTTCGTACTGTCCAATTGCTCTCCTGATCCTGTTGCTGACTTCCTCATTCGTGACATGGTCTTTATATGAGATGTTCAGAATCTTGCGGTAGCATCTCATTTCCAAAGTTTTTTTATCCGACTCTGTAGTTCAGATGTGAGTGTCCAGGACTCGCATGCATACAAGAATACGGAGATGGCCAGCGTGCGCATGAGCCTGATCTTCGACGCGAGAGTGATATTTCTGTCACGCCATATTGGCTTCAACTTTGCCAATGCTGCTGCTGTTTATTTATCAGTGATAAGATGCGCTGAAACATTATTGGAAGGCGAATCCATTACTACGGTGGGAAAGAGAGTTCCGTTGTTGTGCCACAGATCAGTCCACCCCTCTCCTCGGTAGTGAATTCGCCAGTGGCCCAACAAAAGAACTTTTTCCCTGGAGTATTTTCATCATTCATATTCTGACAGGTCAAAGTCTAAGCGGGGGCCAAGGTCTTTAACATTTCCCAGAAAACCAGCATGTTCTCAAAGAGTATGCTACTGTCACCAGGCTTGCTACAATGTTGGTGATGTGAGCTGTAATGGGCGTGACCTTCATGTCGTTCTTTCTTCAAGGTCCAGATCACAGGGATAACGTAACATGAGCGTTTCTAAGAGAACGAGAGCGAGCGAGAGAGAGGGAGAGAGAGAGAGAGAGAGAGAGAGAGAGAGAGAGAGAGAGAGAGAACGAACAAACGAACGAATGGTTTATTTGTTAGGCCACAGGCCTATCACAACTCACAAAATTGAATCATCTGCAGCAGCAATCTTTACAGCATCTTGTCTTCGCTTAAATGCATAGTTCATGTACATAGCCAATGAACGTATTGTTCTGAAGTCCTGTGAGGACAATAGGGCTCCCAGTTCTTCTCTTGTCTATGTGTTACTGAGTATTGAGGCATATCTCTGTCTCAAGTCTTCATACACTGGACAAACAAGGAGAAAGTGCACTTCACATTCAACTTCTTCTCTGCAGGCAGTGCATATATATAATTTATCTGAGCCATCGTTGTATTATCTGAGTTTATGGATGAACAGTTCACTAAAGCGTGCCCTGAAGCTGATGAAAACGTCTCTAAAGGGCTTTTTATCTAGAGCAAACAAATAACTTTCTTTCATCCAGATAGGTTTTATTATCCTATAAAAAGTGTATCTTTCACTATTTTCTAAGACCATGGACCACTCAACTTTAAAGTCCACGACCAGACGTCTTTTCAGCTCTCTAATAAAAGCACGCTCATTTGTAACATTTTGGTTTTCTCATACTTGTTCCAAATCATATCTGTACAGTTACTCTTTGATCTTACATGCCCAACTTCCTTGATTGTTAGAATTTAACATCGTTCTGTTCGGGTAACGTACATTTTTCCGTCCTCAATACTTTTAACCAGTATCTAATTGATCGGATTATTCCATTTATACGAAGTGGATACCTTCCAGTTTCTCCATAAACAATGTTGTTTGGTGCCATAATAGGTAGGTTTAAAAATCTCTTTAAGGCCGTTATAAATACCCCAGATCTCAGAGGAATACAGCAATATGCTAGCAACCTGGGCGTCAAATATGTTGAAAAATGCATCGGGTGATAAACATTGCAACTTTCTGACACATCTAATGACTTGAGTTGCGCTAGCTTTCGCTCGCAACAACAGGTCTGATTGAAGCATTTTTAAAGAGACTTTGGTAGTGAATAGCGACCCAAGGTACCTGTATTCAGGGACAATCTCTAAATCATATTCACCTAAGTATCATCTTTCGTGTTCGGCCAAATGTCCACCATTCATAAACACCATTGCCTTAGTTTTTCCTTTATTTACCTTCAGGCCAAGTGCATCTGCTCCTTTGACAAGCGAATTAATCTGGTTTTGTAACCCTTCAGCCGTATCG
>JAWQFJ010005124.1:15000-36630 GCA_034096865.1 Theodoxus fluviatilis
CTGGATTCCCAAACGCTTTAAGGGTTATTCTCATCTAAGGGCCCGTACTGGCACCTGACGGGTGAACATACACAGCGGCACAGCTAGTCTGCATTGACCATTGATCACTCGCACCATCTTTCTTTGTCCCTGGGAAGCATCTTATTCAAACGCTGGACCACTCCTGTGCCAGAGGTTGTATGCACTACAACGCCCACACTACCCTTGTGCTTCTGAAGCATAAATCGTTTTGTCTGTGCGAAATCTGCGGTGGTCCTTTCGAGTTAAGCCTCTTCATTGTCAACCAACTCTTGAATCAACTATAAAAATAATCTTGCGATTATCCATTATCATTTAATAATGGGAGCATGTGAATCAATCGTTTTGAACGACCGAATAGATACGTGTTTACCTGATATTTCACAAAGCTTCGTTGTGGAAAGGGTATGTTGGTTTTCAGCTCATTGAGGGCACAAAAGGAAAAGAAAATTATGGAACATTGTCACCCAGAAGGCAAAAGTGCTTGGGTGCGAAGAATGTTCAAGTGTAAATCAATACTTTTTATTTGCACGCAACGCTCATTTCTGTTTCCTCGTGACTATTTTCAGTGTATGATGGCTTCCAGAAATCTTCGTTTAGTTTGCGATGGAGTTTCCTGGCGCGAGAGCCGCGGATCTCGGGGCTACCAGTTCCTTAGACCTTTCTTTGTGAGAGGATTTAGGTGGCGTTTCCTTTCTCAGTTTGGCCTAGAACACAGTAGGAGCCTTTTAGAACTGGTCATATTTCTTCAGACGTAGTCTCCCTGTAGCAGGGGGGTGAAAGGAACAGACCCACCGCTTCTCCCTGCGCGATTCGTGAGGGGCGAACAACGAGGGACATCGAGGCTTACCTTGCTCTTCCTCCATTCAGCTCTGGTGCTTTTCATGGTCAGCCGATAGGCTGTAAAACCTTGTCAATCCAATCCATTCAGAAATAGTTTCTCAGAGAACGAACGAACGAACAAATGTATTCAAAAGACCGACGGCCCATTTGAATGGAGATGTTTACAACTAGAAAGCGTTGCGCCATTGCACATGAACATCTTTAGCATGTTTCTTCCGGAGGATGCCAGTGTGTACACTACATCCACTCATGGCACCTCCATGTGTCTTCTTTACATTGTATATTACTTTACACATTACTTGATTTTCTTTTTCTCTTGTTAGTTTTCAGACGTGGAAGATTAACATTGCCACGTATCTGCTGCCGTTTGCTCTTAAACCACGATGTACGTGGAGTGAAGTATACCTGTCTCTGATATGTCTATACATACCACAGTCCACCACCTCGTTACAAAATGGACAAGTAAGCTGTCTCCTTTTGTTTTCATTGAGATTGTACTGTTGGTTAATTCGTCGATCTTTTGTTCCCAACCGAACGTCAATGAATGTATCTGTAAACTTGTTGGTGGTAAGAATACTGAAATAAGTATCGTCCAAATATTTCTTTAAAGGTAAAATACCATTAAAATCTTTTACTGTGATGTTTACGTGCATCCCATGACTGACGGTAGCAGTCCTGTAGTCTTTGCCCTACCCCTTAATTCAGGCAGACATATGCATACCCAAAACCACTTCTTATTGTCTGGAGTACGTGAGTTAACTGACATAGCATATGTTTGTCTCAGTAACCTATGTGTTGACATTTTCAACGGTCTGATTCATTGATCTAACAGTGCTACTAACTACTAATGGGTATCTGCCTAGTTTGCCATTCACAAAACGATTAGACATTCTTGTGTTCAAACCTGTGAACTTCTTGCAAGCAAAGAGATGAACCTTACCAACGACGTTACTTCTGGTCTTTGCAGACCCTATATTTCAACACCATATAACATGGATGACCATACCTGAGACTCGAAAAGTATAAAGTATACTTTGGGGATCGTGTTTCGGAGCGACCACACTGTTTAAATAATATGTACTCTCATTAGCTGCTTGCTTCACACCAACTAGGCATAACAAGAAGTTGGAAAGCTTATGGTTTCAGTGAACACAGGAATGTGCGTTTGAATAGATCGCCTTAAGTATATCAGTGATTATTTTTTACCCCCTCTTGACAATATGCTCCAAAACTTTAAACGATTAACAGAATCAAAGGATTTCCTGTAGTCGACTAAAATGATGTACAGTTTTCCCCTGTGTAAATGTTTCAAAGCTATCAAATGTAAAGTATAAACATAATCTATTGTCGAATAGTCTGGTAGAAATTCAGCTCGTTCTGTACAAATGTTGCTCTCTATTTCCAACCAATTTCGGAAGCCTTTTGCGAATTTTTTAAAATAATAATAAAGGTAGACAGTAAGGAAATTCCCCTAGAGTTACAAAGATCTGATATGTTACTTAAAAAAAATAAATGGTGACAACGACCGATTTCAACCACTGTTTGGGGTAGTAATGAGTTTCAAACAGGTTATCAAATAATTTACAGAGAAATGGTGTGATTTCACCACACGCTGTTAGAAAATGTTTGCATGGGATCCCATCAAGACTTGGTGGTAGTCTCTCTGAGAGAGAGAGAGAGAGAGAGAGAGAGAGAGAGAGAGAGAGACAGACAGACAGACAGACAGACAGACAGACAGACAGACAGACAGACAGACAGACAGACAGACAGACAAACAGACAGACAGAGACAGACAGACAGACAGACAGACAGACAGGGACAGACAGAGACAGACAAAGACAGAGACAGAGACAGAGACAGAGACAGAGAGAGAGAGAGAGAGAGAGAGAGACAGACAGAGACAGACAGAGAGACAGAGAGAGACAGAGAGACAGAGAGAGAGACAGAGACAGACACAGAGAGAGACAGACAGAGAGACAGAGACAGAGAGAGAGACAGACAGAGAGACTTAGGCGGGGAAGGATACACACAGAGACAGCATAGAAGTAACGCATGTTGGGTAAAAAAGGGGGCAAGAGACACGAAAACTTCCTTGCGCGAAGTCAACTTCTCAAGACGGGTCTTCACAGCGTGCGATGGCAACAGCAATGCGCGAGACGTGGGCGATATATTTTTTGGACCAGAAGTAAACACGCTTGCATCTTCAAAGTCGGAATAACAATTTTTTCCGTTTTCCTAAAACCCGACCTTCATCACTTGATGGCATCTGGAGCTTCTGTCTTCTTCTCGAGCCCAGGTTTTCTTCTTTTCTTTCTTGTTCTCATTTGACTCCTTGCCCCGTAGAGTCGACTCTTTGTAATCCTGGCGCTTCACTTGTTGTACCCCCACATCCCCCAACCCCCACCCCCACTCCTCCACACACACCTCGTCCCTTTTCCTTATCTTTTCTCCTTCTTTGGCGTTTCTTACATGAAGTATCTTTTAAAAGGGAGTGGGGGTGGACGGGGGGTACAACAAGTGAAGCGCCAGGATTACAAAGAGTCGACTCTACGGGGCAAGGAGTCAAATGAGAACAAGAAAGAAAAGAAGAAAACCTGAGCTCGAGAAGAAGACAAAAGCTCCAGATGCCATCAAGTGATGAAGGTCGGGTTTTAGGAAAACGGAAAAAATTGTTATTCCGACTTTGAAGATGCAAGCGTGTTTACTTCTGGTCCAAAAAATATATCGCCCACGTCTCGCGCATTGCTGTTGCCATCGCACGCTGTGAAGACCCGTCTTGAGAAGTTGACTTCGCGCAAGGAAGTTTTCGTGTCTCTTGCCCCCTTTTTTGTACCCAACATGCGTTACTTCTATGCTGTCTCTGTGTGTATCCTTCCCCGCCTAAGTCTCTCTGTCTCTCTCTCTCTCTGTCTCTGTCTCTCTGTCTGTCTCTCTCTGTGTCTGTCTCTGTCTCTCTCTCTGTCTGTCTCTCTGTCTGTCTCTGTCTCTCTGCATGTCTCTGTCTCTGTCTCTCTCTCTCTCTATCTCTCTCTGTCTCTGTCTCTGTCTCTGTCTCTGTCTTTGTCTGTCTCTGTCTGTCCCTGTCTGTCTGTCTGTCTGTCTGTCTGTCTCTGTCTGTCTGTTTGTCTGTCTGTCTGTCTGTCTGTCTGTCTGTCTGTCTGTCTGTCTGTCTGTCTGTCTGTCTGTCTGTCTCTCTCTCTCTCTCTCTCTCTCTCTCTCTCTCTCTCTCTCAGAGAGACTACCACCAAGTCTTGATGGGATCCCATGCAAACATTTTCTAACAGCGTGTGGTGAAATCACACCATTTCTCTGTAAATTATTTGATAACCTGTTTGAAACTCATTACTACCCCAAACAGTGGTTGAAATCGGTCGTTGTCACCATTTGTTTTTTTAAAAGTAACATATCAGATCTTTATAACTCTAGGGGAATTTCCTTACTGCCTACCTTTATTATTATTTTAAAAAATTCGCAAAAGGCTTCCGAAATTGGTTGGAAATAGAGAGCAACATTTGTACAGAACGAGCTGAATTTCTACCAGACTATTAGACAATAGATTATGTTTATACTTTACATTTGATAGCTTTGAAACATTTACACAGGGGAAAACTGTACATCGTTTTAGTCGACTACAGGAAATCCTTTGATTCTGTTAATCGTTTAAAGTTTTGGAGCATATTGTCAAGAGGGGGTAAAAAATAATCACTGATATACTTAAGGCGATCTATTCAAACGCACATTCCTGTGTTCACTGGAACCATAAGCTTTCCAACTTCTTGTTATGCCTAGTTGGTGTGAAGCAAGCAGCTAATGAGACTACATATTATTTAAACAGTGTGGTCGCTCCGAAACACGATCCCCAAAGTATATTTTATACTTTTCGAGTCTCAGGTATGGTCATCCATGTTATATGGTGTTGAAATATAGGGTCTGCAAAGACCAGAAGTAACGTCGTTGGTAAGGTCATCTCTTTGCTTGCAAGAAGTTCACAGGTTTGAACACAAGAATGTCTAATCGTTTTGTGAATGGCAAACTAGGCAGATACCCATTAGTAGTTAGTAGCACTGTTAGACCAATGAATCAGACCGTTGAAAATGTCAACACATAGGTTACTGAGACAAACATATGCTATGTCAGTTAACTCACGTACTCCAGACAATAAGAAGTGGTTTTGGGTATGCATATGTCTGCCTGAATTAAGAGGTAAGGAATGAGAGGGGCAAAGACTACAGGACTGCTACCGTCAGTCACGGGATGCACGTAACCATCACAGTAAAAGATTTTAATGGTATTTTACCTTTAAAGAAATATTTGGACGATACTTATTTCAGTATTCTTACCACCAACAAGTTTACAGATACATTCATTGACGTTCGGTTGGGAACAAAAGATCGACGAATTAACCAACAGTACAATCTCAATGAAAACAAAAGGAGACAGCTTACTTGTCCATTTTGTAACGAGGTGGTGGACTGTGGTATGTATAGACATATCAGAGACAGGTATACTTCACTCCACGTACATCGTGGTTTAAGAGCAAACGGCAGCAGATACGTGGCAATGTTAATCTTCCACGTCTGAAAACTAACAAGAGAAAAAGAAAATCAAGTAATGTGTAAAGTAATATACAATGTAAAGAAGACACATGGAGGTGCCATGAGTGGATGTAGTGTACACACTGGCATCCTCCGGAAGAAACATGCTAAAGATGTTCATGTGCAATGGCGCAACGCTTTCTAGTTGTAAACATCTCCATTCAAATGGGCCGTCGGTCTTTTGAATACATTTGTTCGTTCGTTCGTTCTCTGAGAAACTATTTCTGAATGGATTGGATTGACAAGGTTTTACAGCCTATCGGCTGACCATGAAAAGCACCAGAGCTGAATGGAGGAAGAGCAAGGTAAGCCTCGATGTCCCTCGTTGTTCGCCCCTCACGAATCGCGCAGGGAGAAGCGGTGGGTCTGTTCCTTTCACCCCCCTGCTACAGGGAGACTACGTCTGAAGAAATATGACCAGTTCTAAAAGGCTCCTACTGTGTTCTAGGCCAAACTGAGAAAGGAAACGCCACCTAAATCCTCTCACAAAGAAAGGTCTAAGGAACTGGTAGCCCCGAGATCCGCGGCTCTCGCGCCAGGAAACTCCATCGCAAACTAAACGAAGATTTCTGGAAGCCATCATACACTGAAAATAGTCACGAGGAAACAGAAATGAGCGTTGCGTGCAAATAAAAAGTATTGATTTACACTTGAACATTCTTCGCACCCAAGCACTTTTGCCTTCTGGGTGACAATGTTCCATAATTTTCTTTTCCTTTTGTGCCCTCAATGAGCTGAAAACCAACATACCCTTTCCACAACGAAGCTTTGTGAAATATCAGGTAAACACGTATCTATTCGGTCGTTCAAAACGATTGATTCACATGCTCCCATTATTAAATGATAATGGATAATCGCAAGATTAGTTTTATAGTTGATTCAAGAGTTGGTTGACAATGAAGAGGCTTAACTCGAAAGGACCACCGCAGATTTCGCACAGACAAAACGATTTATGCTTCAGAAGCACAAGGGTAGTGTGGGCGTTGTAGTGCATACAACCTCTGGCACAGGAGTGGTCCAGCGTTTGAATAAGATGCTTCCCAGGGACAAAGAAAGATGGTGCGAGTGATCAATGGTCAATGCAGACTAGCTGTGCCGCTGTGTATGTTCACCCGTCAGGTGCCAGTACGGGCCCTTAGATGAGAATAACCCTTAAAGCGTTTGGGAATCCAGTCTGTGTTGAGCCCTCGTTGAACGACTCCAGCACATGTGTCTATCAGTTCTGGAATATGCGAGAAAGGGGCGTTTGACAGGGTAGGAATGGAGATATAACGCTATGGAATAGTAAGAGTATTTGTTCGTGTGAGTGTGTGTGTGTGTGTGTGTGTGAGTTTGTGTTTGTGTGCATGTGTATGTGTTTATGTGTGTATATGTGTGTGTATATGTGTGTCTGTGTGTGTGTATATATGTTCATGTGCCAGTGTACTTAAAATGCACATGTGCCCTTGTTTGTATGCCTTTGATTAGGATGACGACCTAATCGGTCGTGATATTTCTGAGAGGTAAAAGGACCCAAAACAAACTTCAGCACAAGAAATAATTATTTCTTAACAAGGAGAAGAGCGGGCAAGTGCAGCTGGAATGAAACTATCAGTAACGATACCGCCAGGGATGGGCTGCAGCTGAGACTAAGAAAGCGTGGGAGAGAGGGTATTGGGCGTGAGATGGACCCTGGAGGGTAAAGCGAAGGGTGAGAAGGGAAGGACAGGGAAGGGGAGATGGCGGATGGGCAATGTCCAAGCCAGTCTCCTGTCGTCACGGAAAGCCTGATAGGGATATGAACAGTTCTCCCTGAACAGCCTCGCTTGATTGCTTGGCTCTTAGCATTCCGCCCTGTTGGCCTGTGTCAAATGGTTCCATTTTGGAGCTGTCTGAGGCTGTCTGCGCATCCCATCACCTTGGATGCAGCACCCATATTGACCTTCATCCACCCCATTTCCCCATCCCTCGCCAACCCCACCCCCATCTCTTTCACAAGCACTCGTAGATCCTATCTCTCCTTTTTATGCTCTCTTTTCATGCGTACTTCTTTCCTCCTCGCAGTTCCTCTTACGATCGGAGAGGATGATGTGAAGTAGCTCTTCCCACGAGGCGTGGGTGGATAGCTTGCCTACAGCATCGTAATCGAACGAGTTTGCCACGCTTTGAGATACACCTGGTGGACAATTCCCACCACGCGCGCAAGTAGGATGCACTTGAGCAGATGGTCAATAGACACTCGTGACCAATGACGTGGGCACGATAAGGAAGCACAGAGCTATTTTGAGCTAAAGCTGTCCAGCTAGGAAGAGAGCTGCGAACACACAGGGAAATCAACTGCAGAAATCAGTCAACAGCCTTCCAGGTACCTCCGCGATCACGACCAAAGAGGAATCATAATAAGATAATCAGTAACAGAGAATCGGGAACCATCCTAAGCTGCATCCTAAGCAGCGCAAATTTTTGTGGACAGGAAACTCGCTTGGAGGAAGTATAGGCCTACTGTTTACCTTCTCAAGCTCATCCCCGATCAGAAGTAGCTCCATTGCCTTTTGAATATTCAGAAAGGAGGATATCTGGCAACTCACCTGAGAGATCACTGCAGGCAATGAAAGTATGGGAGAAAGGGAGGCTATTTCCGTACATTTTTTGGCCCATGTCATTGAATTGTTTGACTGTGGTCGGGTGTTTGCAGACGACCAGCGGACACTTATGGAGCCTGAATTAAGTAATGTAAGAATGGAGCTATTCTGAGAGTCGCGAAGTTGATGGTTTATTTCTCCCTAAGCCCATTGGAGTTAAATACTCTTGCGCGGGATCACGACACGACTTCATAATTCTGACTGAGTCGGAAACTCTCACAGGGAGGTGTGTATGCGCGCATGCGTGCCAGTGTGCGTGCCTGCATGCATATGAATGTGCATGCATGTGAGTATGTGTATGTCCGTGCGTGTGTGTGTGTATGTGTGTGTGTGTTTGTGCGTGCGTGCATGCATGCATGCGTGCGAGAGTGATAGATTACATTTTTGCATGTCCACTAGTCTTTGTCTCTGCCTGCCGGTCGGCCTGCCTGCCTGCCTGCCTGCCTGCCTATCAGCCTGTCTGTCTGTCTGTCTGTCTGTCTGTCTGTCTGTCTGTCTGTCTGTCTGTCTGTCTCGGTCTCTGTCTCTCTCTCTCTCTCTCTTCTCTCTCTCTCTCTCGTGCTTCCTATTTCTCTCTCGTGCTCTCTCTCTCTCTCTCTCTCTCTCTCTCTCTCTCTCTCTCTCTGTGTCTGTGTGTGTGTCTGTTTCTCTGTCTGTCTGTCCGTCCGTCTGTCAGTCTGTCTGTCTGTCTGTCTGTCTGTCTGTCTGTCTGTCTGTCTGTCTGTCTGTCTGTCTGTCTGTCTGTCTGTCTGTCTGTCTGTCTGTCTGTCTGTCTGTCTGTCTGTCTGTCTGTCTGTCTGTTTGTCTGTATGTCTGTCCGTCTCTGTCTGTCTGTCTGTCTGTCTGTCTGTCTGTCTGTCTGTCTGTCTGTCTGTCTGTCTGTCTGTCTGTCTGTCTGTCTGTCTGTCTGTCTGTCTGTCTGTCTGTCTGTCTGTCTCTCTCTCTCTCTCTCTCTCTCTCTCTCTCTCTCTCTCACGGCATCCAACTTATGCCTGGTAACACTATTGGGTATTCGTTACTGTTTGCGGATTATATAGTGCTTGTATCCGATACGGCTGAAGGGTTACAAAACCAGATTAATTCGCTTGTCAAAGGAGCAGATGCACTTGGCCTGAAGGTAAATAAAGGAAAAACTAAGGCAATGGTGTTTATGAATGGTGGACATTTGGCCGAACACGAAAGATGATACTTAGGTGAATATGATTTAGAGATTGTCCCTGAATACAGGTACCTTGGGTCGCTATTCACTACCAAAGTCTCTTTAAAAATGCTTCAATCAGACCTGTTGTTGCGAGCGAAAGCTAGCGCAACTCAAGTCATTAGATGTGTCAGAAAGTTGCAATGTTTATCACCCGATGCATTTTTCAACATATTTGACGCCCAGGTTGCTAGCATATTGCTGTATTCCTCTGAGATCTGGGGTATTTATAACGGCCTTAAAGAGATTTTTAAACCTACCTATTATGGCACCAAACAACATTGTTTATGGAGAAACTGGAAGGTATCCACTTCGTATAAATGGAATAATCCGATCAATTAGATACTGGTTAAAAGTATTGAGGACGGAAAAATGTACGTTACCCGAACAGAACGATGTTAAATTCTAACAATCAAGGAAGTTGGGCATGTAAGATCAAAGAGTAACTGTACAGATATGATTTGGAACAAGTATGAGAAAACCAAAATGTTACAAATGAGCGTGCTTTTATTAGAGAGCTGAAAAGACGTCTGGTCGTGGACTTTAAAGTTGAGTGGTCCATGGTCTTAGAAAATAGTGAAAGATACACTTTTTATAGGATAATAAAACCTATCTGGATGAAAGAAAGTTATTTGTTTGCTCTAGATAAAAAGCCCTTTAGAGACGTTTTCATCAGCTTCAGGGCAGGCTTTAGTGAACTGTTCATCCATAAACTCAGATATTACAACGATGGCTCAGATAAATTATATATATGCCCCGCCTGCAGAGAAGAAGTTGAATGTGAAGTGCACTTTCTCCTTGTTTGTCCAGTGTATGAAGACTTGAGACAGAGATATGCCTCAATACTCAGTAACACGTACACAAGAGAAGAACTGGGAGCCCTATTGTCCTCACAGGACTTCAGAACAATACGTTCATTGGCTATGTACATGAACTATGCATTTAAGCGAAGACAAGATGCTGTAAAGATTGCTGCTGCAGATGATTCAATTTTGTAAGTTGTGATAGGCCTGTGGCCTAACAAATAAACCATTCGTTCGTTTGTTCGTTCTCTCTCTCTCTCTCTCTCTCTCTCTCTCTCTCTCTCTCTCTCTCCCTCTCTCTCGCTCGCTCTCGTTCTCTTAGAAACGCTCATGTTACGTTATCCCTGTGATCTGGACCTTGAAGAAAGAACGACATGAAGGTCACGCCCATTACAGCTCACATCACCAACATTGTAGCAAGCCTGGTGACAGTAGCATACTCTTTGAGAACATGCTGGTTTTCTGGGAAATGTTAAAGACCTTGGCCCCCGCTTAGACTTTGACCTGTCAGAATATGAATGATGAAAATACTCCAGGGAAAAAGTTCTTTTGTTGGGCCACTGGCGAATTCACTACCGAGGAGAGGGGTGGACTGATCTGTGGCACAACAACGGAACTCTCTTTCCCACCGTAGTAATGGATTCGCCTTCCAATAATGTTTCAGCGCATCTTATCACTGATAAATAAACAGCAGCAGCATTGGCAAAGTTGAAGCCAATATGGCGTGACAGAAATATCACTCTCGCGTCGAAGATCAGGCTCATGCGCACGCTGGCCATCTCCGTATTCTTGTATGCATGCGAGTCCTGGACACTCACATCTGAACTACAGAGTCGGATAAAAAAACTTTGGAAATGAGATGCTACCGCAAGATTCTGAACATCTCATATAAAGACCATGTCACGAATGAGGAAGTCAGCAACAGGATCAGGAGAGCAATTGGACAGTACGAAGACCTGCTCTCAGTCGTGAAAAGCAGAAAGCTGAAGTGGTACGGTCACGTGTCAAGAGGCAGTGGGCTGGCCAAGATCATCCTGCAAGGTACCGTACCAGGTGGGGAAAGGAGAGGAAGGCAGAGAAAGAAGTGGGAAGACAACATCAAAGAGTGGACAGGCTTGACCTTTGCTGACTCACAGCAAGCCACAGAGAATAGAGATCGATGGAGGGAGATTGTCCGAAAGTCATCAGTGGTGCCTCAACAACCCATCTCATGGTTAAAAGACTGAACTGAACTGAACTGATCACTGATAAAACACCCATACTGTATTACACACTTTGCAAGTTTTCTTGTGCCAAAATTTAAATTTGAACAGCATACTGAGTACATGTGTAAGTACTGACAACTAGACTGTCTTCAAGCCGTGAAGAGCTTCAATACAAGCTAGCCTCTGTCCACCTCAAGGATCGCATGGGAAGCCTCAATAACTACAGAGCACTGAGGGCGCAAACCTCCACTAAGGAAGCCACCATGTTTCTTTCATGACCTGTATGATTAATTCAGGCAGTATGTTCTGCTAGCAAGGCCTGTATGATTAATTCAGGCAGTATGTTCTGCTAGCAAGGCCTGACCCTACGAGTTTAGTTCATTTCAGCGTCTGCTGGAGGTCTCTGAATGCAGAGAGCACATGCCAGCGTCATCAGTAGTTTGACGTCATCAATTTCATGAATTGTGATAAAATTTCTCTCTTTGGTTGTAATTCCGAAACACGAAAACAGATGACCTCTAAATTTTGAAGAATTGTTTCTTGTATTAAATCCTGATCTTGTACCAAACTTCATTGTAATCAGTTTAAAACTTTTTGAGTTATTTTTCCAAATAACTAAATAATGAACCGATGGTAAAATATAGCCTTTTTGGCAGAAGATATGAGGCAGGAACATTGGACGCTGTGGTCTATTGGAGCACTTGAGTTTTCAAAGGATTTTAATTGATGAGATCGGAAGTGGGACATCACGTACTCTTGTTTTACGGTAGATATTTTATCGTGTCAGCTAGCAAACTTATAAGGACAGCATTAAAGTTCGTTGCAAAAGCCGTCAAACAAAATAAAGGACACGACCAGGCAGACAGGTCAATCAGAAATAATGATTCCATAGCAGAGAAATGTGTGGAATAGATATCAATATAGTGGTAATCTAAAAGGTCGTGCTGTCTCGTTTCCTGGGAAAATCTCACAAATTGAAGGCCAAGTCTGTTGCCAATATTTATATTTGAAAGTCACGCGTACCCTGTAGCACGCATTGCATTTTTGACCTTTGGCGTCTGCTCAATCCATATATTCACTCATTAGTCTCAGAAAACTCGATGTAATGCTTGCCTTTCACAAGAGGAAAGCCCAAATCTCAACAACCACAGACAACAGTTCTCTGTAGAGGGAAAGAGGTTTGTTCCATCTTCTTCCTCTGATGGCTATGCATTTCATCACTGTTTGCCTGCTTTCTCGTCGCTCACATCGCTTCGGATGGAATGAAAAGCAACAGAATAATGCAACGCATACATGTACACAGCTTTTGTTCGTAGAGGTTCAGCCGGAAAATGAGGAGTCAGCATTGCATCCGACCTCCAGGTGCTTATCTACTTTCCGATGCTTACGCGGGCTATTCCTGCCCTCTGTCATCCAGGGACCAGAGACAATCTCTCAAAATGACATGGGGGCCATGGAGCGTCTTTCGCAGCGTGCTCTTCGCTGACCTCGGGACTGATTCACACAGCAGTTTAGCCTGTTTCTGAGACCATCGAAGATATTAGGAAGGGTTTCTTTCTCTCACCATTCATTGTTTCCAAAGTGTCATGTATAGAATTGTTGACTGCAATGCAGATGTTAGGTTTCAACATCAACTTGAACTGTGCCATGAAGGCGTTCATGGTACATTTATACATTTCACCAACAACAACAGCGACAACAATAACGACAACGACAATGGCGACGACGACGATGATGACGACGACGACGCCGATGATGATGGTGTCACAGCGCAACGCCCAACATTTTTCTCCTGGGTGGAGAAGGTGAGGAGAGGCGATATGGGTCAATAAATTTGCCCAAGAATGCAACTCCAGGATCTGTACTGTTCTGAGCGTCCAACCTGCTGGCAGTAATGTGACTGCGAGGCAAGCGCCTTAATAATGCCCAGACTAAAATCTCCCAGTCACGGACGCAATACAGCTCGATTCGGACATACACCGATTGGTAACTGGACTGATTTAATAGTAAAAGATAAGGCAACATCTAGTTGAACACGATATTTTCTCACATCATTACCAGCTAATCAATCTTCGATTTCGTGGTAATTCTCTTTTCAGCATTGTGTTATCACCTGATGGTAAAAAGTTTCTTTTCCGTCAGCGCTTTTCTGCCATCTCGGTATAAGATTGCAGGATGGAGGGCATCTCAAATTTCATGTGGCTGCAAATGCCCTGTTGCCTTGGAAACGATTCTCGCGGGCAACGGGTGACAGCGCCTTGACGTCAGCGTCAAAAGATAGGGAACGTAATCATGTCTGAGAATTGATTGCCAGGGGGAAATTGGATTGGGGCTTGGAATCAAAGCGGAGTTGGGGAGCACGCCGTTGGTTTCCCGTCTGGAGAAACTTTGGCAATTCCTATGCCGAAAAGCAACAAGGTGTTTTGACAGCCCGACGTTGAAGATTGTAGCTTGACACGGACCATGGTCGTTCTGCGGCGGCCTGCGGAGAAGGAAGCCCTGGCTAGGGCTTCTCCATCAACCCGCAACGACGGTCTTGTGAAGCTGCTATTGGATTTCCATTCCAACTAAACGTTTCCCGTGGTGGCCCCGCCATTCATTTTTATTCTCTCCTGATACCCGTCTGTCCTCTCTTTCCGTCTCCCTCGACGTCTTTCCATCACGGATCATCTTGTCGGTCCTCGTCTTTATGAAGCCCTCGTCCAACTCTTAGATTTTCCTCCCCCTCCTCCTCCTCCTTCTTTCCCAGCATTGCGTCCTCTCGTCGCTGTGATTTTTATTACTTCTCTTCTATTCTTTTCCATTTTTTTGGTGTCCTCCCCCTCCTCCCCCATCCACCCCCTCTTTCTCTCTCTCTCTCTCTCTCTCTCTCTCTCTCTCTCTCTCTCTCTCTCTCGTTGCTTTGTCGTAAGCATCCATTGCACGATTACTTTCATAACGGCTGCGCTGCTTGTGTCACTATTAGTATTAACAACCATACAGATGGATGAATCTCTTACATCCGCCTACTCCAGACACATCTCAGAGGCCTCGGTTTGCAAAACTCTTTTCAACTGAGTGTACCCTGGTTGTCCACGTAAAACAAGACGGGCAGACACTGCTTCTCGGCTGATGCAGAGAAAATTCTCTTTTCTATTCTTTTCAAAAAGGTAAACGTTAAGTAGTAGACAGGTAGAGGTTATGGTGCCGACTGTTTTGTTTAAATATGTGTTGGTGCCTCATTTAATCATTGGTGGAACAATGTCGATGTGGGCATTTTCATATACCAGGGGATTGATCTTCCATCATTCAATTGCTTGGTTAGCGTAATCTTCATCAGAACCTCCAATGTCAGTACTTCCTTTGGGAGATACTTCTTCACCGGTGTTTAAAGAACGAGCTCTCATAGGAATGAAACTTGCTATTTATTGAATTGTTGTGCTCACATTCCTACTGTGCAGTTGTGAAATCTGGCTAGAACAATATGATAAATAAAAATGACAACAATCATAATAATCTTTATTTTGTCCCTTTAAAAAGTTATTTCTGGAGATTTTAACCCCCGGTTGCCACTGCGCAGCGCCTAGTTAACCGGGTTAACTTTACGGTAGGAGAGGCAATGTGTGTGAAGCACTTTGCCCAAGGAACCAACTCTAGGATCCGTGCAGCCTCGAATACCGCACCCGTCAGCCGCAAGCAACTACAGGTCAACTCAACCACAGAGCCATTCCCCCCGACCCCATCCCACCCATGCATATTCAGCAACTTTAAGAGTTTCTTCTCATGCAGCTCGGTACCAATTTGGGAAACTCTTTGACCAACCGAACGCCATGTACTGACTTCTAGAACGATGGGGACTGCCTGGTATCAAAGCGCTCAATTTCCACACGAGAACCATAGGAAGAACCATGATTACGATAAGAATGGAAAATAGCGGGTAACCAAGACGTGTCGTCTATAACGAAAACCAAAGAGCCGGCAATCCCTTCAGGCGCTGAAAAAATAAACTGGAGGTATGCGGCATCGAGGAGGACGTTTGGGAAACACTGGCCTCCAGTAGCACTTCCCAGAGAGCAGCATGTAGATGGGGATTCAAACGTTTCGAGGATCACTATTTGTTTGTCATCAACAACAAACGAAAACGACGAAAATGGCGCATTTGATCGCTCCTTGATAAAGACGCAACCCTAGTCTGCCCTCGTTGCCAGAGGCTCTAGCCACACCCGTTCGAGTTTTCGGTCTCACATTATGTCTTCGTGCAAAAGCGAGAGACCACACTGCTACGTTTGAACATGTGTACATGAGAACAAGAGATACTCCTCCGAAAAGCATGTTTGGATACACTTCCAATGACGGGCCACACTTGTGGTCTCGCCCGAGGAGAGGGCTGCGGGAAAGAAGGCAAAGGTGGCGGGCCATGCAAACTGACAGGCCTCAGCACCTGACTGGTGTAAGTAAATAAAATTAGTAGAAGAGCAGTTTTGTTGAGCTTTACATTCATTGAATTATTTACACAAATCAGATGTTGTGACCCGTCAGATTGCATGGTCCGCCAGCTTCGCCGTCTTTCCCGCAGCCCTCTCCTCGGGCGAGTCCATTAGTGTGGCCAAGTATCGGCAGTCTTTCCCGCAGCCCTCTCCTCGGGCGAGTCCACTAGTGTGGCCAAGTATCGGCAGTCTTTCCCGCAGCCCTCTCCTCGGGCGAGTCCACTAGTGTGGCCAAGTATCGGCAGTCTTTCCCGCAGCCCTCTCCTCGGGCGAGTCCACTAGTGTGGCCAAGTATCGGCAGTCTTTCCCGCAGCCCTCTCCTCGGGCGAGTCCACTAGTGTGGCCAAGTATCGGCAGTCTTTCCCGCAGCCCTCTCCTCGGGCGAGTCCACTAGTGTGGCCAAGTATCGGCAGTCTTTCCCGCAGCCCTCTCCTCGGGCGAGTCCACTAGTGTGGCCAAGTATCGGCAGTCTTTCCCGCAGCCCTCTCCTCGGGCGAGTCCACTAGTGTGGCCAAGTATCGGCAGTATTTCCCGCAGCCCTCTCCTCGGGCGAGTCCACTAGCGTGGCCCGTTATCGGAAATCTTTCTAATGCTGTTTTTGTTCTTACTATATTTGGAAATGCAGACTTCAATGCCTAGCATCTGAAGGACGTATTATGCTGGTTCAAACTTATGCATGTCCTTCTATCGTACTGAAATTACAGATGGTTGATATGCGCGTGCGCTGGTGCAGAGGCAGGGAAGGTTCGCCTATTCAAACCGATGCAATCCATCCTTTTCTGTGGCAATTCAACTGTTTTGCAGGTCGTGAGTTGAGCATCTCAGACCACAGGAATCAATGCCATCTCCGGATACGGGCTTACTTTGGTCTCTCGGGATGCACTTCCCGTAAAGGTCAAGGGCTCTCAAGTAGCGTGGCTGTGAATTAGGTCAACATCAACATATCTGACGCCAGGACGGGCAATGCACGTGATATTCCCCGCAGCTTGAGTGGACTTGGCCGTGCCTGAAGACGAGGGGTGCTCGCAAGTGGCACTTGGGTCTAGGGAGTGTTGCGACCGATGCGGCCTTTCTCAGTGAAGGAACAGTTGTCCAAGGGCCTTCTGCCATTGATCCAGACGACTCGACAACCAGAACGGTGGAGTACCATGTGGGACCTAAGGCGCGTGTGTATGCATGTGTTCGTGTGTGTGTATTAATATGAGAGATGGAGGTGAGGTAGGGGGTGGGAGGTAGGGGATTGGAGATGGTGGCACAAAAGATAGGTGGAAAGGATATATATATATATATATATATATATATATATATATATATATATATATATATATATATATATAAAGCAGTATGAAATATTCATGTTTTATCAATGCACAGATTACTTGCTTGATCGACTACGAGAAAGTCTTTCAGCTTCGGACTTGAATTTTCCATATGAAACAAACGCTTGTGGATCCACTCCTGGGATCGAACACTGGGATGATCATTCCCTGTTTCTGCAAGAACCATAGTACACATAATTTTGTTGCGCACGCAGTCTTCAGCAAAAAAATAAATGGATTAATAAGTCTGTCATCATCGTATGTGCTTCTTCCTTCGCTTTTTAATTCCAGACACACAAACACGCCTGAGAGTGAAACATTGAGGAAGCCCCAGGGCCCAGACAAACCGCCGGCCAATGAAAAGCACCGAGAGGAAATTGGGATCTTTTCATCTTTCTTTGCCACGGCGCCCCCAGTTGGTCCTTTTTTTTCAGACTCACTAGAAGAACATGAGATTTATTCTTCCTCTTCGTGGAGGGTCTCAATTTGCTGGCTTCCATTTCCGATAATGTTTGGTGAAGGATGAGTCTTCCAACGGAGACAGTCTTCCTTTGAATGGGCTGCGGTCACTGGCTGGTGAGATGGCGGGGAGTGTTCGCTGTGGGGCAGGTGTTCGGAACTCGGTCGCTTCGACTTGAAAAGGGAAGAGAGAAATCCGTCCCACGACCCATATTAAGTTATGTAAGGGGAAATGGATAAAATGTTGCGACTTGGATGTAAACACATGTAAAGTGCAACAAACGAAGAAACAAACAAACGCGCAAGCACACATATAACTAGGTATGTAGGGGGGTGGGGTGGGGGTGGGTGGATGGGATGGGGAGATGGGGGGGGGGGGGGGGTTGGGAAGCGGGGGGGATGGGGGGGGGAAGCAAAGAGAATTAAAAACAAAAATCAAAGAAAGAACAGACGAACAAGCGAAAGAACGAACAAACTAGTGCACTGGGTTTCTCGGCCTTCCGGTTATTGGGTCTTTTCAGACGAAGATGTTGAAGAGACCAATGCAATCTATTCAGTCGGAAGGTCCAGAAGTAATCTGAAGAAGACTTATTAATCGAAATTGACCAGTCGATACATTAGCCTTAACGACTGAGTGGTCGAGATGGCAGAATGCTGAGAAAGTCGCATTTAGACTGAAAAAGTGCAAAGCAGGACAGGAAAAGATGTTGGACTTGTCAGCGATGTAAAACTGACAAATTAAGTCACAGCCGGGTGTATGGGCTGTTTGGATGGTAATACAGGTCCCGGACAGATGATTGTTTAGAGGGACATGCCTGCCCACCCGCCAACTAAGGGACAAAACAAGGTAGCAATAATAAGAACAAACATTTTAATGACAGAATCAGCAACCCTTCGACACAACCACAGCTAATCATGTAATTCTCAAACAATATATGCACCAAAAGATTAAACTGCAAAACAAGCGAACGAAAACAAGTCATGCCCCGAATAGTTCACATACTCAATCACTAGACGGCACCACACCACGACCACTGAAAGTTACTTGGGGTTCACAGCGTCACAATGATAAATAGTCCAGAGTGTTGGTGTCCATACCTCCCCCCCCAAAAAAAAACACAAAAAACCCACACAAACTTTCACAGGAAAACACAGAAAAAATCCATGACGAAACAATGATTCCCTGCTAGTTAGCAGGTAGCACAGAATTTGAAAAAAAACTTGAAGTTTGCAATCGAATGAACTTGGAATGGAAGGAACTTGGAATTGAATCAACTCGGAATTGAATCAACTTGGCATTGAATCTGGAACACACAAATAGTAAACCCGCTTGTAGTCTCTAACGCAAATAATACAACATTCAACAACGAAACACGAAAGAAAAACCGAGATCGAAAATCGAGAGCTATGTACACTTACCCCTTCGGATTCGGAGTGGACAGTCGAGTGGCAAAAAAACAACACAACCCCGACCGATATATCAGGTGCTAACCAAATGTGGCCAACCCGCGACCTCCCGTCGCGAAACACTGCACATGAGTGCGTCAGCCCGCCGAAAACCACGACGGCTCACACCGAGTAAACTCGGACAACGGTCTCGACAAAAACGCTTAGGTTGGCCAGACCAGAGGACTAACATAAGAAAAATACAATATTTTATAGAAGATACTAGGATGACAATCCCGTTCAAGGCTAACCCCAGTGAAAAAACATGCCTCTGGAAACTCAATACCCCATGCAGGAGCCTCTTGCACACATATTCCATGCCCAAATAGCCCTGTCAGGGAAAAAAGCATGTAATTTGAACACACCCTCACGCCGCATGTTAAAGGGCTGCACATGCCCGACTTTAAAGTAACTAAACTTTAACAGGAAACCCCCTAAATTAAAATTAATACGCTTGAGCCGTGACACTTGGTGCCGAATTAGACAGTTTTTGTTTGAGCAGAATGAAGCCTCTCCTGCCAACACACATTCTTTCCTTTCCTTCCTTCCCCCTTCTTTTCTCCTACTCCAGCCTTCTTCATTGGAGATGACAGGGTTTCGACTGTGTGGGATTCACGGAAGAGGGATGGTAGGATGGGATGCGGGGGAAGTGAAAACTTTCGTTCGAAAGTCGCACAGGCTCAGCTGCTACGGACACTCGCAAGCTGTAGGCGCTGGCAAAGGCGGGAAAATGGTTATTAGCTTTACCCTCAGTCACATTAACCAATCAAAGGGACAATCCTGCATTAAAAATGTGCTGGTTCGGTTTGGAATTCACCTGACATGATAGTGACAATGGCGCATCTTCGGGAATTATTTCAATGTCTATGTGTCCACATCTCGGATTATACTCATTCTTCCTCGTGGATATATCCTGATAAAAATAAAGGAGCGTCAAACATCAGAATCGATCTCTAAACTGTGAGTCTCTGGTTATCTACGCCTACACCATTCAAATAGAGGGGTCGATTGAAAAGCTGATTACTGAACACATACATGGGTGAACATGATCCTGCTTCACTTTGCACTGAGAAAAGCCATGGCTTACTTGCGTGCGAACATCCCATTGTGTGTCTTGGCCCCCCCTCAAGCGTGTTGGGACATCCAAGCTCTTCATTAAAGCTTTACGCGGGAAAGCCAACTCTCACAGCTCTAAACGTGGCCCTGAAAATTGCAGGCTCTTCTCAAGAGGGCTGTGCGCTCTCCACAAGCACGACCAAAGCCTTCCCGTGTGGAAGAACCACGTAAGCCTTGGGGGTAGCGGGCATCGCGTACTGGAACCACTGGCACCGAAGACTTCGGCCTCCTGCAGTTGCCGGCGAGGACTGAGTGATGTCTCGCTATTTGTGGCCAAGGTCCCTCGCAAGTATCTTACGAGTCTATTCTTCAAAATGGCCGTGGTGTTGTTGGGGTGGTGATATGTACGAGAGAGAGTGGTGGTAAAAGTTTCGGTAAGGGAATGAGGAAGGAAAGCAGGCGAATTGGGAAAGGCGACCCTCCAACACCAACAGGAACAGCAAAACCCAGACGTACTCCAGTTCCTGAAAACGTTTTCATCTGTTCATGCCGTCAATCCCCTTTGTACTCTATTCGTCTTTTCCATCTTTCCTCTCACTGTTTGGTCTATTTGAGCGTTTCTTTTAATCGCACTTTTCCGTCCCTGTTTCCAGTAAGGTAAAATATTCTAGAAGTTGTGCACAGCTCGGACCTGTGTGTGTGTGTGTGTGTGTGTGTGTGTGTGTGTGTGTGTGTGTATGTGTGTGTGTGTGTGTGCCCGCGCGCGCGCGTATGAGCATATGTGTGTGTGTGTGTGTGTGTGTGTGCATTCATGCCTCTGTGTATGTGTGGCTGTGTGTGGTTGTGTGTGGTTGTGTGTGTTTGTGTGTGGTTGTGTGTGTGTGTGTGTGTGTGTGTGTGTGTGTGTGTGTGTGTGTGTGTGTGCTCGTGCGTGTTTGTATTATGTATGTGTTAGTGTTAACTCGGATGTATGCTGTTTTGATGCGCTAGTTGCACCGATATGTCTTTGTCCTTTTAACCTAACTGACCGAATGTAGGCTGATGTACCTGAGGGGAGTACAACGACAATCATGTACTTATGCAAAAACATGCATGTCTGTGTACCCTTTGTCCAGCTGACGAGGTGGACGCCTTTTGGCTCCGGCTGTATTCTGCGTTGGATTAACATAATTCATTCCGATTGATATTTCTAACAAATTCTGTCAAAATCAGCAGCAGGTATGTTCGTGAAAGATTACATACAATCCAACAAAGATGCCCTGAAGCAGAAAGACTCATTGGCAGTGCATACCGTTCACCAAAACCACAAAAATCAGTTATTAATTTCGTTTTTTCCAAGGACGGTACAAACAGACCGACCATCCACCCACACTCTACGTGCTCTGTGCACCTCAAGTGCCACGACGGCCCTAAGACGAGGGGACAAAGGGACCTCCTGAGCTCCATGGTCGAGAGGGGACTTCATTAAATGAAGAAACGCCGCGCGCCGGAAGTAATCCCTCTGAATATTTAAAGAGACTGATGACCCCTGGTGGGCACAGCGGGCTCCAAGGCCGACGTTGGCGAAATGGTGCGGAGCTGCTGCGATGTACTATGCTGCC
>JAWQFJ010005125.1:0-40000 GCA_034096865.1 Theodoxus fluviatilis
CTCTTCCTTCCTTTCTTCTCTCCTTCCTTCCTGCCCATCCGTAGCCAGCGTGCACTGCCCTCGTCATGCACAAAATTCGAGTCGTCCGGCTTTGATGGCTTATCTCCCTTGTCGACTCCACTCCGTATAATCTCCCTCTCTTATCCTTTTTCTTCCTTCAAGTTGCTTGTGTCTGACTTCATGACAATGATTACTAGGAAATCGGCCCAGGAAAAGTTTTAATTCGGTGAAATGATTATTGAAAGTCGTACACATGAGAACCTTTGAGCGTCAAAAGAATGGTGTTATATGAAAAATTCATATTTCAATCAGCCCGTTTCTCGTTAACCTTCTGCACGTTGTCCTGAGCACAGACTGCATTTGTGCTGCAGTCACCTTTTCAAACCAAAGTGCGGAGTGCACACACTAGAATAGACCCATACTAACATGCAAACAAACATACAAACACGACGACAGTATTTTTATTTTCAAGCAGCGTAAGTTCCTGGCTAAGAGTTGGAACAACGGTGCCACGCAAAAACCACAAAGTCACATCTCCATCGCCATTCCTCGCTACTCGGGCTGTGCTCAGTGGCGGCCGAGGATGAACGTTTTCATTTCAGATGTTTGTACGTACTTGACGAGAAAATGGTGAGAAATGCACGATCTAATTAATTACGATCATGCTCAAAGCTGGGTGCGATTAGCTAAGATCATAAAGCATTTCTCTTCACCACTTGGTACACGTGACTCCTAATATGTTTGCGCTTCGAGCGACTAGGTAGGAGTCGGAACCAGCATTACACAAATGATGTTGTTGTTGTTGATGATGATGTTGATGATGATGATGATGATGATGATGATGATGATGATGATGATGATGATGATGATGATAATGATGATGATGATGATGATGATGGGGAGGGAGAGGGGGAGGAGGAGGAAGAGGAGGAGGAGGAGGAGAGGGAGGAGGAGAGGGGGGGGGGGGAGGGAAGGAGGAAGGGGAGGAGGAAGGGGAAGGGGAGGAGGAAGGGGAAGGGGAAGAGAAGGAGGAGGAAGAGGAAGAGAAGGAGAAAGAGGAGGAGGAGGAGGAGGCAAAGGGAGGGGGAGGGGGAGGGGGAAGGGAAGGGGGAGGGGGAGGGGGAGGGGGGGGGAGGAGGAGGAGAAGGAGGAGGAGGAGGAGGAGGAGGAAGAGGAGGAGGAGGAGGAGGCAAAGGGAGGGGGAGGGGGAGGGGGAAGGGAAGGGGGAGGGGGAGGGGGAGGGGGGGGGAGGAGGAGGAGGAGGAGGAAGAGGAGGAGGAAGAGGAGGAGGAGGAGGAGGAGGAGGAGGAGGAGGAGGAGGACGACGACGACGACGACGACGACGACAACGACGACGACGATGACAATGATGCTCGTGGTGTGGTGGTAGTTGATTTTTAACAATCCCGACTTCATGATAACAATGTGGTTTTTTGTGTGCCGTAAAACGTCTTGGAATAAAATGTTCACAACCTTTTTCAAATATGTGAAAAAGTTATAAAACCGATTGAAAGATATTCACGTGTCCCTTTCCAGTCTACCTAAGAGGAATACCACAGTCAATAATCAAATGAACTGGGTTGGAAGTAGAGAAGTACCCTACCCTACCCTACCCTACCCTACCCTACCCTACCCTACCCTACCCTACCCTACCCTACCCTACCCTACCCTACCCTACCCTACCCTACCCTACCCTACCCTACCCTACCCTACCCTACCCTACCCTACCCTACCCTACCCTACCCTACCCTACCCTACCCTACCCTACCCTACCCTACCCTACCCTACCCTACCCTACCCTACCCTACCCTACCCTACCCTACCCTACCCTACCATACCATACCATACCATACCATACCATACCATACCATACCATACCATACATTACAATACAAACAATACAGTTTAATAGATACAATTTTAACACAACATAGTACGGTACAGTGCAGGGCACGTATCCAGAACGGCGAGTTATTTTAACCCCGATTTATCTCTCAACTCAGACGTTTCCAACTGTCTGTTCCGCTCTCCCTTGGCTGGAAACCAGTATATATAGCAAAGCGCAACCTAGGATCCTCTGACGAGCGTACCTTATCTAACCGATCAAGATAACCCGGGGTTAGGGGATAAATAGAGTGTTAAAAAGATAAATCGCCGTTCTGGATCCGGGCCCTGGGCAATACAACATTAAACTGCTGTGCAGTGCAATGCAGAGCAGTGTAATGCTATACAATGCAGTACAATACAAAGTACACTACAACACAACGAATCTTTGTTAATCTGCAATGTGAAATTCAAGTGGTAAAAATGAAAGAACGCAAAACAACACACTGTATGAAATACTCATTTCAGATACAAACTATCCTAAAAGCAAATTGCACCATTTAGAAAAGTCAGAGCTGCTAGTATAAAGACATTGAAGAATCGTATTGTTCTCATTTTTGGAAGTAAAACTCTCTGCTTCTGCTCAGCCTGGTATCGAACTCAAAGTGTCGTGGGTGGGAAGGGGCCGTTAAAATCCTATGGTCTTTGTTAAGCACTTCATATTTGTATATCTCTTTAGTGTCGCCTTCTGGTTTTGCAACACAGAGGATGGTTCTTCAAATGATTATGCCTACCCTTCTGCTGTCCTCTCAGGAGAAACGCTCACACCAATAGACAATTCCAAACGAAAAGACAACAAATAACTACAACCTTTATTGCATTGTTCCTTGGGTGAAACTCTGACCTTACACCAGACTTACTCAGAATCCGTTTTGAACTTCGGAAATTATTTTGCTGAATAACAAACGAACACACGAACTAACGAACGTACGAACAAAACTAAACTAAACCAAACCAAACCAAACCAAACCAAACCAAACCAAACCAAACCAAACCAAACCAAACCAAACTAACCAAACCAAACCAAACCAAACCAAACCAAACCAAACCAAACCAAACAAACCAAACCAAACCAAACCAAACCAAACCAAACCAAACCAAACCAAACAAAACTAAACTAAACTAAACAAAACTAACCAACCGACAGAAAAACATAACCTCCTTGACGGATGGATGGAGACCACAGCACTATAGAACATAAAAACTACGTCATGCCTGATGTTGAACACGTCCTTTAAAATATCTCCCCTGCTGAAAGCATCCACCCAGTCCACCTGCTCTATCCATGTGCCCTCCATACCCCATCCACCCGCTCGTCAACCACCTGCTCCACCCATCCACCCCGACAACGTTTCCACCCAACCACACAGTCGGCCGCTCCACGCCCCGGAAGCTCGCCTCTCCAATCCTGACAACCAATCAATGTCCGGCTTAGCGCCGGCACCGCGACGGATTAAAGCTGACAGTGATCGCCACCGCTCCGCCAGGTGGCCGCTGCCATGTTTGCGATCGTGGCGTCATCGACAGAGCCGTGGTCTAATCCCACGTCATCGCCCCGGTCGTTGACGACGTTATTGCACAGCGATAGCGGAGGCACCGACAGGGACTAAGTTCTCTCCCCTTGCAACGTCTCCCTCCGCCCGCCAGAACGAGGCTCGGGATCGAAGCGCCCCCACGCGACGAGAGACAGACGAGAGTTTGATTGGTCAGGGACGAGAGCGCGGCGCGGTGGAAATGGCGGGCGGCGACGCCTTGAGTCGGCCCCCTGTGAAGAGCCCGCAATCTGCCCCCCTGTTGTTGGATATGCAGGAATTTTTCGTCACAACCTCCAGGGAAGATAACTCACACTGATCTCTTCGTACCGGGCGGCCGGGACAGGCCAATGGAATCCCGGGAAATTAATGCCACCCCGACTGACCCCGCCGACCCGCCAGCCAAGGGCAGAGTACTGTGGCGAGAAGGTAACGGGTGCAGGGACATATCGCTGGCCTGGGTGTTATCAGCCTATCATAAATTGCCGCAAATTGACAAAGGCGTCTTATTTTCTTCCCTTCACCTGTATCCAGCACGCTGACAAATGAAGAAATCAGCTGCTGCTGCCGACAAGGCGATCGACATCAATCTTCCATCCGGGCATTTTCCCGCGGTGACGTCACGACGTGCGGGCGATGGCGGCGGGTGCTATCGCGACATGCCGACAATGGTTCTGTTTGCTTCCTGCCGCCGTGCGACAATGGATGCTGGCTGCTGTCACGTGACTTTGCCCAGTCTGCGAAGCAGGCTCACATATTTTACGAGGCGGTCAGTGGGTCAGAGTTCTGCCTCCCAGCGTGTCTATATAGCTTTGGTTTCCATCTCAGGGCCAATTCGGTGACCTCGACTTTTCCTTTCCAAGCATTTGGAGTTTTGAGTCGACATTCACACCTATTGAAGACTAGTCACTATTCGGTCAGACAAAGGGAATCCCAGAAAATTTGGTGTGAATGAAAAAAACAAACACCAAAATTAACGGCGCTAACAAAGCCATTGGACACACACACACACTCACACACACACACACACACACACACACACACAAGCACACACACACACACACAAACACACACGCACACACATACACACATACACACATATATACACACATAAACAAACAAACAAACAAATAAACAAGCAAACAAACAAACAAAAGCCAAGAAAAAAATAAATGGCATATCGAAGGAAGTTGTGCCTTTCCTGAAAAAGAACGACAGTCGTACTGTAAAGTTTCCATTTTTCATAGAGAATCTTCTTTTTCTCACGTGACTCGCGGGCGATGAATGGGAAGATGAAAGGCAACTGAGTGAGAGTGGACATTATTTCCTACTGCGAGATTTTTGATTGCCCTGTGTTAGTCATTTCATTTAGTATGAATGAAAAGATGAACAAACAAATATAAGTTTTAGTAGGTGTCATGTGGGAAAGCAGACAGGGAAAAGAGGGGGTGAGTCGATGGACGGAGATAAGCAAAGAAGCCACGAAGAAGATGGCTGAATGTCAACTATCGTCTGGTTGAACTTTTCCTTGTTTTCGTGTTGAGGAAAATAAAAGTTTGATTTGCTTCATGGAATAAGAAAACCTGCACATTGTCATATTGCTCACTGTGTATGCATCTGTGGCAAGATTAGTGCAACCAACGACAAGCAACCCGATATGCTAAATAAAGTGACAACAATGACACCTACGACACCAAAATGTTCAGATATTACGTATGTAGTGAAAGAAATCGTATTCGCGAATCCTTTGTGTGTGTTTGTGGCCGATATTCTCACTCCATCTCAATGACGTCTGAGGATTTTAAGCCAGAAAGTCGAGTCCGCCGTTTGAACTACGTCAGTTATACCCCGAATCGCTCCCGAGATACTCGCATTTGTCCTTTGTCATGGATGTGGGCCCATAGACGGATGTGTACCGGGTGTGCCTGGTGGGGTATCTACCCGGATACTGCAAGATGGCGGATGCTGAGCATCTGGTGCGTGTGTGTGTGAGTAAGCGTTCAGCAATCCACAGGTGACCTTCAGACTCTAAGACAGACTGCCACTGAATCACGGCGATTTGGAGGGAAAGACCGAAGTGGGTGAACGGTCGTGCAGAGTGAATCACTAGTCGGGCACTCGAGTAATTTTTTTTGCGGCTAACTTTATCTTGGAGGAGGAATGGAATGTGAAAACGGTGAGCGGGGACAGCGTCGAGAGGTCGAAAGCACTGCGGAAGTGTATGACTGCGTTGGTGGAGGGCAGGTTTGCTTTCTCGTGGGTGTTCATTTCGATGGATTTGTAGACATCCCGTTGCGTTGATCCTCGAGGTTGCGAAGATAAGGCACGCTTCGCACTGCTCGCTGCCTATCTTACAGAGATCGATCAAAATAATCGTCAGCGAACAAGTAGCTGATTTCAAATAAATCGATCTGATGGAATAACAATCGCTGCCTTGTTTCCAATGCACCGAGACGCATCGTCACTGCTGTCGAAGAGACAGCTCTGCGCAATGATTTACAATATTTATATCTGCTTATCGACTGCAATCATTCCTGAATAACTCTGTCCGAAAATTTTGACAGCCGCTCGTCCGCATTCGAGTGGGACATCGTTGTGGAGGGAGGGACCATGCGGAGCTGTGCTCGATGTCGACAATCTTTCACAGAAACCCGCTGTACTGGCTTTCCCTTTCCCCCACGGATGCACTGACTGGAGCCACTGCAGACTGATTGTGTTCCCCGCAACCCTCTCTGCCAGTATCCTCTGCCAGCATCCTCTGCCAGCATCCTCTGCCAGCATCCTCTGCCAGCATCCTCTGCCAGCATCCTCTGCCAGCATCCTCTGCCTGCATCCTCTGCCAGCATCCTCTGCCAGCATCTCTGCCTGCATCCTCTGCCAGCATCCTCTGCCAGCATCCTCTGCCAGCATCCTCTGCCTGCATCCTCTGCCAGCATCCTCTGCGCGCGCGCACGCACGCGCACACACACACACACACACACACTTACGCTGCACAGATGCATACACAAAACATAATCACACACATATATACGCTTACACACACACACACACACACACACACACACACACGCACACACACACACACACACACACATACACACAGACACACAGACACACACACACACACACACACATACACACACACATATATATACACAACACACACACGCATACACACACGTGTCACACACATGCGTACACACAAACACACTAAAACACAAACACACACACACTTACACACACACATATACACTCAACACACATATAAGCATACACAAAATTTACACAAACACACACACGCACACACATACACACACACACACACACACACACACACACACACACACACACACACAGAGGCAAATACACCACCTCTCTCTCTCTCTCTCTCTCTCTCTCTCTCTCTCTCTCTCACACACCACACTCACTCACAGGTACACACACACAGGGCACACCCACACTCACACCCCCCCCCCCCACAAACACACAAACACACTCACACACGCACACACGCACGCACCCACCCACCCACCCACACACACACGCACGCACACACACACACACACACACACTGACACAGACACAAGCACACAAATACACACAAACACACACATACACACAGAAACACACAAACACAGACACCCTCTCCAAACAAACACAAACACACACGAACACACACACACACACACACACACACACACACACACACACACACACACACACATACAAACACCCAAAAACACACACGCACACACACGGACACAAAGTAACACACACACATACAGAGTAACACACACACACACACACACACACACACACACACACACACACACACACACACACACACTCACACACATACACACCCACCCACACACACACAGAGTAACACACACACACACACTCTCACACACACACACATACACACACACGCACACAGAGTAACACACGCACACAAGCTGAAGGACCACAGCAGTTGATTGGTGTAGATAAATAAATAAATGTACATTTTAACAAAAATACACGTCCATTTGTGTATTTTCACCAATCAGATGCTGTGGCCCGCCAGCTTCTGTGTCTTTCCCGCGCTCCTCTCCTCGGGCGAGTCCACCAGTGTGGCCCGTTATCGGAAGTGTATCCGTGTGTGTGTGTGTGTGTGTGTGTGTGTGTGTGTGTGTGTGTGTGTGTATGTGTGTGTATGTTTGTGATATATATCAAAAAGAGCATAACGCAGAAATGATTTCCAGATTAGAACATAATTGGTTTAATCAATAAACAGGTATCTGAAAGCAATGTTTGAGTAAAAATCACATGCGTGATAAACATTAAGCAAACAAAACGTTTGGGCGGCCCTCGCTCAATATAAGCATTTACACACCCAGACTGTAATCTCGGTCACATTTCCCCTGCCATGAAGAGAGTTTATTCCCATCGCAGTCCTCGTGCTCTGTGAGTCCCGTTAACAGCTCCCGTCCTGGGTGAGGATCGAACAGCTCCCGTCCTGGGTGAGGATCGTGGGACAAGACGAAGGGCTCGTGGGATATCCTTCCAGAATCCCGGTGTTGACCGGCATTCCCGTGAGCCTCTTACACGTGCATCGTGGTCTTTGTGGAATAACGCCTCCAGCCTGAGTGTGATCCCTCTCCACAACCACGCAATGTTCATCATTGAAGTGCGGCGAGTACTGTGATGTAACGGCACGGCGGTGGTTACGGTTGTAACTTGTGGGACAGAATCACCCGACGAAGCCACACCATTTTCAGGCAAACTGTAATCAAAGCCAAGAATAGAACGGATGGTTTACGGTCTGATCTTCCTGTAGTGCTGCAGGATCAAGGTGCTTATCTTTATATGCCCCGGGGTCTTATCCGTCGCCATTTCTGAATGGCCCAGTGGAGGTGTCGCTCTATTCATTCCTCAGTCTCCGCCACGTGGTGATGGTGATTGACAATCGCAGTCATCGCCCCGCGAGCGTGACCAATCGCTTTAGCACCGCTGGTGAGAGTGCAAATATACACCACACTCTCTCAGATTAGACATTTATATTTATTTATGTGAAAAGAGGTTATAAAATATTCATCACACGACACCGATGGCCCGTGGCCCATCAAAGGCATATAAAGAGCGCGACGTTTACGCGGAGAATTTTCGGGGGACGCAGCATGCCCGTCCGTCGTTGGCCCCACTTCAAACGGCGTCAGGGGACATAACCCAGCACGAGACTGCGACGGGAGGTGTGAGGAGGAACCGCTGTAGGGACCCCCTCCCGCTCTTTGGCCCCGTTCCTAGATAGCCCCCCTCCCCCCTTCGCCCGCCCCCCATCCCCCATTCTACCAAGCCCCATCCCTCGCCACCATAACCTCGATTTTCTCCAAACTGTCTTTACAGCTTTGTCTGTCCTCCCCCCCCCCCCCCCCCCCCCCCCTGCCCCCCTCTTCTTCTCATCCCTAACCTACTGAAACTCGATTGTCTCGTTTAGTTCTTGTTGTCCCCTTCCACTTTGCCTCCCTCTCCTCCAACCCACCCCCACCCCCACCCCCCATCCCTTCCCCAATTCCATCATCAGCCTAATCCCTGCCAAGTTCCCTTTCTTTCATTTTCTTCTGCATTTGGAGAAAAGACAATGTCCAAAAGAAGAGAGTTGTCAGCACATTTGTCCTCACCGTCCTCCTTGCACGCTTCTCAGCCCTCCTTCTCCCACTTTTCTCATCAGTCACACCTTTATGTTCCGTTCCTTCCTTTGTCTTTTCCACCCAATGTTTCCTCTGCTCACCCTTCCTTCTTCTACATCTGCATCCGTCTTCCATCATCCGTCTGTACTGCGAATACAATTCTTATCTTTCTCTTCTTCATTGTTATTTGGGTTGCCTACCTGTCTTAGTTGGACTTCAACTTGTTTTTAGAGCAGCACTGTCCTTCCCTTCTATGACTCATGGAAAATTAATCTTTTCGCTTCATTCGCCTTCACTTCTTCATAGCCCTTATGTTCCTGTGGCTATCGATTTCTCTCTCTCTCTCTGTCTCTCTCCCCCCCCCCCCCCCCTCCTCATCTTTTCTTCTGTGTGCTCTGTGGTCTACTCATTCTTCCCCAGCTCCGCTAGGCTAATGTGTCAGTGCATTGGGTGCTGTCTTGATGTGTCAGTGCATATAGTGCTGTCTTGATGTGTCAGTGCATTGAGTGCTGTCTTGATGTGTCAGTGCATTGAGTGCTGTCTTGATGTGTCAGTGCATTGAGTGCTGTCTTGATGTGTCAGTGCATTGAGTGCTGTCTTGATGTGTCAGTGCATTGAGTGCTGTTTTGATGTGTCAGTGCATTGAGTGCTGTCTTGATGTGTCAGTGCATTGAGTGCTGTCTTGATGTGTCAGTGCATTGAGTGATGTCTTGATGTGTCAGTGCATTGAGTGCTGTCTTGATGTGTCAGTGCATTGAGTGCTGTCTTGATGTGTCAGTGCATTGAGTGCTGTCTTGATGTGTCAGTGCATTGAGTGCTGTTTTGATGTGTCAGTGCATTGAGTGCTGTCTTGATGTGTCAGTGCATTGAGTGCTGTCTTGATGTGTCAGTGCATTGAGTGCTGTCTTGATGTGTCAGTGCATTGAGTGCTGTCTTGATGTGTCAGTGCATTGAGTGCTGTCTTGATGTGTCAGTGCATTGAGTGCTGTCTTGATGTGTCAGTGCATTGAGTGCTGTCTTGATGTGTCAGTGCATTGAGTGCTGTCTTGATGTATCAGTGCATTGAGTGCTGTCTTGATGTGTCAGTGCATTGAGTGCTGTCTTGATGTGTCAGTGCATTGAGTGCTGTCTTGATGTGTCAGTGCATTGAGTGCTGTCTTGATGTATCAGTGCATTGAGTGCTGTCTTGGTGTATCAGTGCATTCAGTGCTGTCTTGATGTATCAGTGCATTGAGTGATGTCTTGATGTGTCAGTGCATTGAGTGCTGTCTTGATGTGTCAGTGCATTGAGTGCTGTCTTGATGTGTCAGTGCATTGAGTGCTGTCTTGATGTGTCAGTGCATTGAGTGCTGTCTTGATGTGTCAGTGCATTGAGTGCTGTCTTGATGTGTCAGTGCATTGAGTGCTGTCTTGATGTGTCAGTGCATTGAGTGCTGTCTTGATGTGTCAGTGCATTGAGTGCTGTCTTGATGTGTCAGTGCATTGAGTGCTGTCTTGATGTGTCAGTGCATTGAGTGCTGTCTTGATGTGTCAGTGCATTGAGTGCTGTCTTGATGTGTCAGTGCATTGAGTGCTGTCTTGATGTGTCAGTGCATTGAGTGCTGTCTTGATGTGTCAGTGCATTGAGTGCTGTCTTGATGTGTCAGTGCATTGAGTGCTGTCTTGATGTGTCAGTGCATATAGTGCTGTCTTGATGTGTCAGTTCATTGAGTGCTGTTTTGATGTGTCCGTGCATTGAGTGCTGTCTTGATGTGTCAGTGCATTGAATGCTGTCTTGATGTGTCAGTGCATTGAGTGCTGTCTTGATGTGTCAGTGCATTGAGTGCTGTCTTGATGTGTCAGTGCATTGAATGCTGCCTTGATGTGTCAGTGCATTGAGTGATGTCTTGATGTGTCAGTGCATTGAGTGCTGTTTTGATGTGTCAGTGCATTGAGTGCTGTCTTGATGTGTCAGTGCATTGAGTGCTGTCTTGATGTATCAGCGCATTGAGTGATGTCTTGATGTGTCAGTGCATTGAGTGCTGTCTTCTTCTTGCTCTGCGCTGCTTGAGGTTTCACGCTCACGTCATTCTTACTTTAAATTTTTTTGAATCAAGTCGCTGCCACACATTGCCGCCGTGTCACTTGTCTTGATGTCAATCTTCTTCCTGTTTTGCTCTTTGGCTTTTATCTGTCGCTTAATGGAACCCTCCTCAGCGCTATTGTCTTTCCCCTGTTGTCTTTGAGCCCTGGCTTCCCTTCTCAGCCACTTCCTGTTTTTGGTCGATGGCGGAGTTGCTTAAAGTCCCTCATCATGATGTAGATGCTAATAAAAACAGGTTTCCTTTTTCGACAATATCCTGTCGCTCCTCATCAGCTGTCGTCTGTGATCCGTTGTCGCATCCTCCCCTCATTTGTGAAGTCATTCAAAGATGCCGTATGGCCCTGAGGACCCGCGAAGACAGCGTCCGTGGCATAGAGACGCTCTGGCCTGCACTTCCGGTGGGGCGTTCTGTTATCAGTGTTCATTACCAGTATTTTCCTGTAATGGCAAAGTCAGAGCCAAACTAGGTCGTTAAACATTTCTACTCTCGAAGTAATTTGTTCGCTGAAGCAGTTGTCGAACACCTGACATAGCTTGGGCTGAAATAACCGACAAATTCGAACGTAAGTTTTGTATTTTTCGGTACCAGAAAGTATGCCCTTTAGTCGTGCATATCTTGCCTGATAAACAAAGAAGGCATCACTTGAAAAGCCATCACAATGCATGAGCTGTATCTCCTCCTCCTCCTCCTCCTCCTCCTCCTCCTCCTCCTCCTCCTCCTCCTCCTCCTCCTTCTCCTCCTCCTCTTCCTCCTCCCCCTCCCCCTCCCCTCCCCCTCCTCCTCCTCCTCCTCCTCCTCCTCCTCCTCCTCCTCCTCCTCCTCCTCCTCCTCCTCTTCCTCTTCCTCTTCCTCTTCTTCCTCCTCCTCCTCCTCCTCCTCCTCCTCCTCCTCCTCCTCCTCCTCCTCCTCCTCCTCCTCCTCCTCCTCCTCCTCCTCCTCCTCCTCCTTCTCCTCCTCCTCCGCCTCCCCTCCGCCTTCCCCTCCCCCCTCCTCCTCCTCCCCCTCCTCCCCCTCCTCCCCTCCCCCCTCCTCCTCCTCCCCCACCTCCCATCCCCCCCTCCTCCTCCTCCTCCTCCTCCTCCTCCTCCTCCTCCTCCTCCTCCTCCTCCTCCTCCTCCTCCTCCTCCTCTTCCTCCTCCTCCTCCTCCTCCTCCTCTCCTCCTCCTCCTCCTCCTCCTCCTCCTCCTCCTCCTCCTCCTCCTCCTCCTCCTCCTCCTTTTTCTTCTTCTTATTCCTCCTCCTCCTCCTCCTCCTCCTCCTCCTCCTCCTCCTCCTCCTCCTCCTCCTCCTCCTCCTCCTCCTCCTCCTCCTCCTCCTCCTCCTCCTCCCCTCCTCCTCCTCCTCCTCCTCCCCTCCTCCTCCTCCTCCTCCTCCTCCTCCTCCTTCGTCTTCTCCTTATTTTGTTTTGTCGTTTTTGTTGTTGTTGTCGTCGACTCGTCGTCGTCATGATCATCATCATCATCATCATCATCATCATCATCATCATCATCATCATCATCATCATCATCATCATCATCATCATCATCATCATCATCATCATCATCATCATCATCATCATCATCATTATCATCATCATAATCATCATCATCATCATCATCATCATCATCATCATCATCATCATCATCATCATCATCATCATCATCATCATCATCATCATCGTCATCATAGCCATCGTCGTCATCATCATCTGTCGAGTCGCGTATGAGGCTTATGAATTTGTGTACGTATTCTGGGTCGTCGCTGAGCAGTTCTCTGCAAGTGCAGAACGCAGAAAACGAAGTTATTGGACAAAGAGAAAGTCTGACCCATCGGCCTAGCCCTTTGACCGCTGTCCACCCTGGGACAAGCAAACGATCAAAGTTTAGCTTTGTGGCTCGTGGGCATCAGACGATTGAGTTTTGGAGAACTTTCTATGCATTAGTAACTCCATGGGTCATGAGGTACATTCTGAACACTTTCTTTTTCAAATCTTAAAATCAAGACAATATCGGTCGTCTGACAAAGTTAATGATGAAAATAAACTACTCCATCAAACATTGATAAAGATCTCTTTCTGTCAGGCACAGTTTTGGGAGACAACTAAAACGGTCGACGAAACAATGATTACTACGTGATACACTAATTTCGAGACTTGTGATCACTTTAATGCCGCAGAACTGAATACATCAAAATCACAATAAAAAGAAACGGACACGAAACGATCATTGCCTGGAACCAACCCCTTTGCTGCTCTCATTGAGTGCGAGACACGCCACAGAATACGGGGGCGGGCTCCTTCAGTCGTTGGTGGGAGCATCAATGACCGTGTCGGAGGTAGCATCACTGGACGCAGCCATCCAGTCCAGGCAGACAAACGCAGACAAGAACTTCGGAAAGCGTTAGGAAGTGACAGGGGTTACCCATCCAAACACGCTCGAAGCGGTCGCTCATCGCCTGGGTCCCTTTCAAAGCGACCCCCTCCCCATACAGCGCCATCAGGGGCAGACCCTGGACGACCCTTGCCACGGGGGGTGGGTGGGTGGGTGGGGGCAGCCTGGTGGCAAAGGCCCTGTGCTTTATCTCCACCACGCAGCGGGGTGTCCGTCCAGCTACTTTGAAGCGGAAAAACTTCTCCTACCTCTCTCCACTCTCCCCCCACACACCACTTTTTGTTTCTTATAACAACTCCTCCATCCCCTCCGACAACCCCCCAAACTTCCCCCCTTTCCCCAGTTCCACATTTCGCCCATAGAGGGTGGCGTGCCGAGATGGTCAGAGTAGGTCGAGGTCACCCCGCGTGGACTGGCGTGACCTCCCCAATGAAGAACGCAGGAGAAAGCTCTGGGCTACTAGGGGAGGATGGCTGCCGATGTAGAGCTGTAGGCATCGCTGGAATTCGCCCTTACGCCGATTTGGGTGACAGAGGGCAACTTAACCAGCGCCAAATGATACCTTGGGTTCTCGCAAGTAGACGACTAGTGCACGATTAGTGACAACTCAGCTTTGGTCGTATGCCTATTACTTTTGGAGTAAAATGGGTCTTGTTAAGTATGACTGAAGCTCTTACATCTAATCTCCTTCTTAACCATGTTATTCTCCAACGTCAATAATTCTATCTATATGAGTGACAATTGAAGAGAATAGGATGGTTCAATATGCTGAATGCAAAGTCACGCTAAAGTTTGAATGATAAAACCACATCCTCGATACATTTGGATAAGTGGACCTCTTAGCAGAGGTTAATTTGTTTTCATCACTCCAAATTTGGACCACGTACGACACTGTCTACAAAAATGGATTGGGCTTGACTATTTTTGACAGATATATCAGCTCAACGTTGTTCTCGTTCCGTCTCTTTCCGAGTCCAACCAGAACGGACATACGGTCCTCGATCCGGGCAACAGCAAAGTCAGTATGTAGTGTGCACACGACCAGTGTCGGAACGTGGTCTTCCTTTGAAGTGAGCTGCCCCTGCAGGGGTCCCCCCCCTCCTGCTGTGACTGCCCTGGGTGTGGCGAGGCACGGCACTCCCGCCCTGGGGACGTCACGACTAGTTTGTGGACAGCCAGGGAACGAGGCTGTCTGGCAGGAAGGCAGCCATGGGGGAAGGTGAAAAGCCAAGATGGCAGCTGGGAGACGCAGCCATGACAAAACACCTGTGGAGGAAGGTGTCTTAGTTTGAGGAGCGGGAAGAAGTCCCGCACAACATGTAGGGAGGGCGACGTCCCACAGATGTCCAGGCAGAGAGCGAGAAGGACTGACCTGCCATGGCATGCGGATGACCAGGGGCGGGTTTCAAAATGCGAAGATCTCGGTAGATCTACGTAGATCTCGCCGAATGGGCAGTTTCATTCTTTGCTTGCTAGCGAGCCAATCGAAGACGAGCGTAGATTGAGCGAGGCAGCTTGAGAGGTGCCTAGCTTTTAAGATTCGAGACAAAAGTTCGGCGTGGATGCGTTGACCTGCATTCGATGTGTAAACTGTAGGAGGTTTCACGATCTGTTAATGCATTCAACATACACCTTTGATAAATTAATGCTGTGCATGGCTTATATTTTCTTTGGATGGGTTGCTAGTATCTCGAAATAGAGCGTTTTCTGAATGAACCGGCAACACGTCGGCCATTGAAATGTGGCTAGTTCACCTCTTGTCGTGACGTCTACGCATGCGCATTACTTCGTCACGTTGGGTAGTTTCTTTTTTAGCTAGCTCTTACTGCGAAGCAAGATCTTGCGACCAAGATCGACTACCTATTTTGAAACCCGCCCCAGCGTTTTGAGTAAGACTGACTTCGCACCAAGAACACAGTGTGGAAGGAAGGAAAGAACGAAACATGATTTCCACGGCTTTAAACTAGTATGGATCAGTTAGCAAGCAACCCCAGGTGACTCAACGAAAAGACAGTTGTTTTGGCGGTGGCTGTGTTGGTTCCATGTACTTTGCAAGACGGCCGTAAAAGAATGAAACATCCATTTCAAAACAAATTGCTTCCGTCTCTAAACTTTTTATGCGTTCATCTGCTTTGTCACCGCTCCTGTCATTGTAATCCAGGAATTCAGTGACTGATACGTGTTCAATTTGCTGTCCTGCACATGGACACATTGACACATGATTATCACTAATTTACATGTTTATTAATAAAATACTTAAAAAATCAAACAGTTTTTTAAAGACATAATTATGATAGTGAAGATACGTCGTGGTGAGATCATTGACGCGAGGCAGTATCGAATGCAAAGGCTTCCACACAGTGGAGATGATGCTGGTACGTCTGTGCACGGGTCTCATATGTGTGTGTGTGTGTGTGTGTGTGTGTGTGTGTGTGTGTGTGTGTGTGTGTGTGTGTGTGTGTGTATGCGTATGCGTGTTTGTGTGTGTGTGTTTGTGTGTGTGCGTGCGCGCGCGCGCGCGCGCGCGCGTGTGTGTGTGTTTGTGTGTGTGTGTGTGTGTGTATGCGTATGCGTGCTTGTGTGTGTGTGTGTGTGTATGTGTGTGTGGGTTTGTGTGTGTGTGTGTGTGTGTGTGTGTGTGTGTGTGTGTGTGTGTGTGTGTGTGTGTTTGTGTGTGTGTATGTGTGTGTGTGTTTGTGTGTGTGTATGTGTGTGTGTTTGTGTGCGTGTATATATATGTGTATGCGTGTTTGTGTGTGAGTGTATGTATGTGTGGTTGTGTGTGAGTGTGTGTATTTGTGTGTGTGTGTGTGTGTATATGTGTGTATTTGTGTGTGTGTGTGTGTGTGTGTGTGTGTGTGTGTGTGTGAGTGTGTGTAGTTGTGTGTTTTTGTGTGTGTGTTTGTGTGTGTGTATGTGTGTGTTGTGTGTGTTTATGTGTGTTTGTGAGTGTTTGTGTGTGTGCTTGTGTGTCTGTGTGTATGTGTATGTGTGTGTGTGTGTGTTTGTGTGAATGTGTTTGTCAGTGTGCGTTTGTGTGTGTGTGTGTTTGTGTGTATGTATGTATATGTGTGTATATTTGTGTGTGTGTATGCATATATGCATGTGCATATGTGTGTATGTGTGTTTGTACATGAGTGTATGTGTATGTATGAGTGTGTATGTGTGTGTATAAATGTGTGTGTGTATGTGTGCGTTTGTACGTGTGTGTATGTGTATGTGTCTGTTGCCAGGTGCCAATAAAAATTCAAACAGAAGACCCAGTGACGAAGGAATAACGGGAAAACTCTATCTCATAAAAGAGAACTCGATGTAAGATGACTTTTATCACTCTAGAAGTTCCAAGTGCCGATTCCCCTCGTAGACCAGAGAGACGTTCAGCGCGTTTTGCTTTTGGACATAGCACCCCAACCCCCCTTCCCCGTCTCCTGACTCCCAGAGTCCAGCCCGCCTCTCTGCCAGTCCACGCCTGGGTGGACATAAAGTTCCTGATAGGATAAAGTGACCAGTGCTGACCACAGACTGACCAGTAGAGTGCGTGTCCAGGGGAGTTAAGCAGTCCAAGCACGCCTGATAGCTGGTCGGAGTGACCGTTCTTTGAAGAGGGATCGGGAGGGAACGTGGGGTACATGGGTGAGGTTGCATAGGAGATGAACAGAGAGGAGCTGCTCTGCCTGCAGGAACACAGCACGCCTGGGTGGAAGTAGCCGTCATCTTTGATGACACCGCCCCCCCCCCCCCCCCCCCCTCCGCCATTCCCCCAGGTAACACATGCATGCCCATTCCGGTAATCCTTCCTTTCCCTGTGTAGAACCCTCTCCTATCTGTCTGGTTCCCTCTGTCTGTCATCCTTCTTCCTCGGTCTGCTTCCCTCTTTCACTCCTCTTTACCATTTCCTTCATACTTTTTTTCCATGAGGATTACTCATTGAGCAAACGTTTATCTCTTACAGTGGCCCTTTCTTCAGAGCCTTCCTCTCTCTCTCTCTCTCTCTCTCTCTCTCTCTCTCTCTCTCTCTCTCTCCCTCCCTCCCTCTCTCTCTCTCTCTCTCTCTCCCTCCCTCCCTCCCTCTCTCTCTCTCTCTCTCTCTCTCTCTCTCTCTCTCTCTCATATCAAGATCACCTCAACTCTGTGTACATTGATGACATTTTCTGCGTGGGTCTTCTTAGAACCTCAACCTGCAGTGAATAACTGTTTAATGTGTCTCTATTCTGGTGCGGAGGATAACTGTGTTTGTTCACCTATACAAGCCGAACTGAAAAACAGTGCTGTCACAGTTTGATCGGATGTTGTTCATCCGACCTGACAAAAGATCGTGAAATGTAGAGCACGTTGTAAAAGTACAGACCTGAAGTATTGGTACCAAGTGATATACTAACTGCAATAGTATGAATAGCAGATTCATTTTACCATTTTTGAGATGAAACACTATCAGTGTGGTCAAAATTGGGGTGTTTGTTGAAAAACTGGACCGCTTCCAAGACCATCCCACCTGGGATTCTCCCCAAACCTGATAAAACGTCTTCATTCTGCTACGATGTGATGACAGAGATTCTCACGGTTTAGCAATACTGTAAACAAGCACTGTAGGCAAGTTAATGGTCTCCCCCAAAAATAAACCCAAAGTATTCTAACCGTAGCTCAATATGAGTATTGAACTCGGTCTTTACAGGCGTAGAATAGGTACGCACCATGCACGAAGGTTTGGCAAAAAAAGATGACTTGGAGCACCTGAACTTGAAGAAGATAGGTGGAAGTGTGATGTATTCCTGCCTCCACCGACAAGACAGAATCAACCAATTAAACTTAGTACATTAACACTGTGCATCTGCTGCTCGTGTCTGACTTGTGTCTCAGTCGTGCCTTACATACCTAACCCCAGGTTCCAGAGCTTTCGCGAATCAAGATGCATATTCTCGCTCACGCCCGAACTGGAAATCGACTGACGTCACGTGACACAACAAGACAAATTTAGCCCGACTCGACTTAGCCGAAAGGCGGAGCGGCTTGATAAACACAGAACAGCCCGATTGCTCTGCATTCTTCTCGTACGATCTAGAACATTCACAACAGTTACAAGCAGTGTACTTTCCCGCCAGCCGCAGTCCAGCCTGTGCAAGATGTAAGAGGATTAATTAAATCTCACGAAGTCGACGTTCATCCCCCATTCGCTCTGCTGTGCAGGAAGGCCTGTCGCTTGTCGTCTGCTAGAGACGCTGTGGAGAACTTAAGCCTCCAGACAAGAAGGCCTGGACACCGGAAGTCCTTCTCTGGCCAAGGAGGTCTCCTGAGGCTGTCAATGTAGACTTTCCTACAGGAAGACTTTTGTTACATATCCAAGTCGTCGGCAGACAGAGGTATTTAAACAAAAGACGTTGCCATTTTTGTTAAGGCGCCCGCAATGATTCGGATCTTCGCCTTTGTGTGCACTTGAATGCTTCTTGTATGATCGCTCCTCCTACCTTCCTTTCACACTCAAAGCTCTAGAAATTTCTTCCAGACAGTCAAGTTTTCCAACCATGAACCCTAGTCAGCACCTGTAGGTGAAGGGAGACCGACGCCAGGCTTGCCTAGAGGCGTGAAGTCAGGGCTGCCTAGAGGAGTGAAGTCAGGGCTACCTAGAGGCGTGAAGTCAGGGCTGCCTAGAGGAGTGAAGTCAGGGCTACCTAGAGGCGTGAAGTCAGGCCTCCCTAGATGGGTGAAGTCAGGGCTGCCTAGAGGCCGAGGTCAGGCCTGCCTAGAGGCGTGAAGTCAGAGCTGCCTACACTGCCCCCTTTACTCCAGCCCCAAACCAATGCACGGGCTGTTGGCGATGGCCCTAGCGGCAGCCCTGGCAATTATGGAAATGCGCGCTTCATCCTCCTCGCCTCGCAGCCTTTAAAGCGCGAAAGGACGGGGAGATGGCGGCGAGGCACTCTCTGCAGTGCCCATTTTAGTGTCCACGTCGCCCCATCCCGCGAATCATCGACACAGACCCGCCTGTTGCCTGGACATGAAATCTTAACGACCGGTGTCTCCCCGAGACTGCCTCCCTACCTTGTCTGGCGGTCGTCTGCCCTCACCCTTGCAAAGGGTTGCTTGTGGTGTTGCACGAACCAAAGATAAAAGGTAATGGTAGTGATATCGAGCAGCAGTTATCCTTCGACATCTGGGTTTAAGTCAGCTATTTACTTTAGCACCTGATCATTAGATGAAATGACCAATTCGCAACGGTATCCGACTTCAAACATTAGGACAAGCACGAGGGATATAGAAACAGGAGCAAACACTACATTGAATTTGCTTTAAATTTTGCTCTACATACCGTTACATTATCCAAGTGAAATCTTTAAAACCGAATTTAATGGTGTAGATGATAAGTTCACACGATTGTAAATTAACATGCTTGAGGGTCAATGAGAGAGCCAGATGGTCATTTGTTCCATAGGAAGTGGGACTACTAGACACGGAAGCCATGGAGGTGTTGGAGATTGCGAAGGGAAAGAGTCGTTGGAATGACTAGTAAACCTTTGATGGAGAAGAGAAAACATCATATTATTTTCTGCTCTTTTCATGTAATGGCATTTACATATGCTAAATGTAGTAAGTTCGTTATATTCGGATATCCTGTTTACTTCGTGTAAGCTTTGCGTACTGTGCACATAGGATTTTCAAGCACGAATAAAAACAAACGACTACCTACCTATATAGGTATACGCCCTGGGAGTTCCAAGCCAATGGTGACTCGTAGGCGCATCAAGCTAACTCGCTTTGTAGTATCCCTGCGTTCCGTTGCACTCTGCTTCATCTCTGCTACGATGTAGCAGGCTCAAGAGTTTTGATTGGTTGGTTTTATTTCATTACTTTTAAAACACATTATCATTAAAAGTATAGGGTTTTGGAGGCCCTCTTTGAATACACGAATCCCCTAAATTATTTCACAAATAAATGTATCTCTCTTGATCGAAGAAACGACTTAATAAAAGCATTAGGGTCGAAAATCATTCATAAACATCTTTGGTGACGTTTCACCCAGTGGCAGAGGTCAACTTCCTGTCAAGGTCGCGCAGCAGCTAGAGCATCTCAGAAGGCGCTCTAACTGATTCACACTAGAGTGCGCCACTTGCTATGCCTAGCAACGATGAAACTACAAAACCCGTAGCCGCATTTGATTGGCTCATACTAAACAGAACTAACTGGAAGTCTCTCCACGCACTTGCACGGCAAACATGCTTCGAACCATGGAGTTTACATACCATACATACGTGCCGATTGCTGTCAAATTTCGAAGAAATGAATGTTTTCGTGCTCTCATCACCGTGACAGAGTGGATTGTATGTCTTGGTTTGATATCTGTAGTAAACGTCGGCAATTGCACCCATGCGTGTAACGAAAAAGCAGACGACACACATTTTGGGATTCCTTTGACCTTCCTTTATGACTGGTGATGGTTATCTCCCTTTTTTATTAATGGATTTTCGCCTCTAATGCTTTTATACATTTGCCTAACTGATCAAGACGGATATAGTTGAATGTGAAATCATTTAGGGGATTCAAGTATCCAAAGAGGGCCTCCAAAACCCTCTACTTGTATTTGAACGTACTTATTAAGTAATTAAAGAGACCGACCAATCGAAACTCCTGAGCCTGCTAATTCGTAGCAAAGATGAAGAAGAGTGCAACGGAACGCAAGGTGTGTCTGTGCTGTCCTCTGCTTCATTGCTAAGTGAACGACAGAGAAGGGACGCAACTCTAGGATCCTGCAGCCTGGAGTGCAGCATTCCCCAGCTGCAGGCGACGATAGGACAGCGTTTCCATCACGAGGCTGGAGGCTCGGAGGCTCGGAGGCCTGGTGGACATTTCTTTTCTACAATGTCATGCCATCCCAAGGATTGACGTTCACTGGCACGAAACTCCGCCGTGTCACCAGCGCGTAAATCATCATGTGCAAAATTGGCAACTTTTTGATGTTGTGCTTTCCTGGTCATCCTCCAAGAAGAAAATATCGAAACTAGCGCCAAAAAGGGTACAGAAAGAACAGTACTGCAAAACTAAAACTAAACTAAACTAAACTAAACCAAACCCAGCCAAACCAAACCAAACCCAACCCAACCAAACCAAACCAAACCAAACCATACCATACCATTCCATACCATTCCATTCCATTCCAAACTAAAACTTAAACTTAAACTTAAACTAAACTAAACTAAACCAAACCAAACCAAACCAAACTAAACTAAACTAAACTAAACTAAACTAAACTAAACTAAACTAAACTAAACTAAACTAAACTAAACTAAACTAAACTAAACTAAACTAAACTAAACTAATCTAATCTAAACTAAACTAAACTAAACTAAACTAAAATAAACTAAACTAAACTAAACTAAACTAAACTAATTTAATCTAAACAGCAAAACAAAACCATTCAAAACAAAGCAAAACAAAACAAAAGAAAATATAAAACGAAACGAAACAAAAGAAATAAAACCCAAACGAATAAACACATACACCCCCAAGACAAAACAGCGACATAGGTGTTACTTTCAGACGGGTACATTTCTTGGGAAGAACACCGATGCGGTGAGTGTCGGCCGAGCAAGAGCGAGGAAGGCGGGACAGCAGTGATGGCCCGCGCCACGCCGAGCAGTCCCGTAGAGACGGAGCTACACCGCGGGATGCCTGACGCCGGACCTCGACCGGTGTCGAGTGAGGAAGGTAGACTTTTCCTGCAGAGTCCCTTTTCTGTCTGGAAGTCAGAAACATTGAAAAGGTTTTATCTATCATTGACTTCCAAACAAAGGATACCATTATTTTCGCAAATGTCTTCGTCAGTGTATTACAAAGCTAAAATATGACAGGACATCATAACTGCAGATCAATTTCTTTTGTCCAAACACGGGAAAAGCAATCTCAGACAAGATCACTTCAGGTACAGCAGTGACATGTCTCCAACGGAAAATTGTTAAATATATGTCCGTTCCAGGTAAGGTAAAATTTGTCTCAACTGTAAACATCGCCGATCTTTCAAAATGAATGTCTGTATCGTGCAGTCACATCTTCAGATGTCATGCACACCATTTAGTCAAAACAGCACACTCGATTTTGCCTAGGTCGTATCGCTCCTTTTCTCTACCGCCACATCTCGATTTAAAAAAGACTGCAGTTGACCTTCTCTGTCCCTCTCTACAGAGGAACTATGGGCGTCTTGGACTCGGTGCTCAACCCATGATTGTCGCACGGAATGAAATTTCAGTCTGCTTCCACGCTTGGCAATTCATCTCCTGCCTGAAGTTCTTTCGGGGAGCTACTTTTGAGTAAAGACCATTCTCACATCCATCGATGTTTGTAAGATAGTCCCCACACGATCACAATCGCTTGTCTGTGTCAGTCTCTCACCTAATGAAGGCGCCGTATTCCAAACGCTAGTTACATTTTGAATCAACATCGTGTGGATACAGGACCATCTTTGGCTCCCCCCCCCCCCCCCCCCCCTCCAGATAACCTTACTCATTTCACTAAATCAATCGAACGACTTTTTGTGGTCAGTTCGCCAAGTTGTATTTTCGATGTTTCTTTACCCATACAATTGATGTTAGCTAGTGATAAAATTGCCATACTCCGAATTATATAGATATCCAGTTCGATGATTACTTGTCCTCCCCCTCTGCCCCCTTTTTCCTGTTGTATTTACAAAAAAGCGACGAGAGCTTATCAAAATAATGGGTTTAAGTGTATTTATGAGACCCTGATACGACGACAAAGATGACGGCGACGGCGACGACGACAACGATGACAACGACACCACCACCACCACCACCACCTGCAATAACTAGCAAGAAGAACGACGACGACGACAACGCTGACAACGACACTACCACCACCACCACCACCTGCAATAACTAGCAAGAAGAACGACGACGACGACAACGCTGACAACGACACTACCACCACCACCACCACCTGCAATAACTAGCAAGAAGAACGACGACGACGTCAACGACAATGGCAACACCATTCAAGGCAAATCAACACAGATTCAAATAATGAAGGCAAGTAAAGGACTGATTTTTTCCCCAACTGTGTTTACACCTAAGGGTCCTCAGGCAAAAATATATAAATTATCGCATTCATTTCGGTGAAAAGAAAATTGCATGACGTTGTGAAGCAGTCCATTATTTCTCTATACACTGATACACTTTCTCAGAGGCGATGCTGGCTTGACGACCAGCTTTCCCCAGCTGAATAAACACCAAAGACGAGGAGATTCCAAAAGGTGTCACAAAAGCCTGTGGCGATATTTTGAGGTGTTGTTCGTATCTAGCACACCGTCCGAGGGAAGCGATGGACTTTATTACCGCCACATAACCATAAGACAGTTGGCGGGGCCGCCGTGCATAGCGCATGCGCAGTCAAGCGTGACGTCGCTCCTCAGCTTCAGTGTTGCCCCCTACTGGGAATCATGTCGCAGGCGGAAGTGTGGATGCTGACAAAGCAGGAGTTAGCTCCCCTGCCGCGTGGGAATCTTGCAGACGTCACACATCTGAACGGCAATACACATAGTGAAAACTGAGAACCTTCCCAGTTGTAGACAACACAAGAGTTAAATTCAACAGTGAATTTGGTTCCAGAGGCAGGTGTGTTCAGCGACCGGTAATATGAATCAATCACTGGACAGAAAATAGGAGGACAACTTATTGATACACAGAAGCTTACAAAAGTATTCAAAGACAGTGATCGGAGTTTAAGGATGACCTAATAAAACAAAACAATCTTTTCATGAATCGTTTGTTTCCTTCGTGTAACTGACTGTCTGAAATCGCCAACAGCCACAGCATTTTACTTCAGCTTCGTCAATAACTTGGCATTCAAGACATTATCGAGAGAAACCCATTGATAAACTCTGAACTCTTTCGAGAACACCGCCAACCTTCCGATATAGGTGAAATCGCAATAAATCGTCGAGGTTTATCCAGTGTTACTCATGAACCACTTGGGTCTCCGGGCAAGCACGCTAACAGCGTCGGTCTGGAAACCTCATTGTCTGTCACGGGCAAAGCGTGCCACATTTTTCGCCTCTGGCGAGAGGAGTCGGGCTTCCCGCTGTGTGGAGGGGAGCGAGCGTGCAGCTAGTTCAGGGCCGTCTGGTCTCCTTGCTGCGACGCCCAAATCCTCCTTTATGGACTCCCGCCGTCTGCTGACGCAGGAAGTGCCAGCTTTACGGTGCTCCAATGGCTTCCCTCTGGAGGAACTGGCTGTTCCTGAAGCGTTCCCTCCAGCCTCTCGCCCCTGTCTGCTGTCTGCTGCATCCCGCAGCGCTGGGAAGAGAGCGACTCGCTGTCGCGAGCGTGAAGATGTGGTCACATGTCATGTGGTTCAGGAAGGAAGATGCAAGTGGTGCACTGTCCTGATGGCTCTGTGCGCGCAGATCAGAGAAGTGGATTCGTCTCATTCCCCCTACGATTTGGAACAACAAAAACAATAACCTGAATGGTTTCCTTTCATTCAATATGCATTGGAGACTTAACGCATGAAATCTTACAAAACGGTGCGCTTCAAAAGGAATGTCCATTTTCATCACATCGTACATACGAAATATGTGTACGGTATGGTGTATGTGTGCACAGTATGGTGTATGTGTGCACAGTATGGTGTATGTGTGCACAGTATGGTGTATGTGTGTGAATGTACTTTTTGTGTGCATGGGCGTGTATGTGCAAACGAATGAGGAAAAGAAGAAAGCTGGACACGTAGGCATACACATACATGAAAACAAAATTTGTAGGCACGTACTCACTTGCTCGCAAATGTGTTTGTACATGCATATTTGCAAGTGTCGACATAAAAAGCCCCTGCAGACCATAAATAGCAACACCCGCAAAAAGTTAGTGGTACCGGGCGGCACTTCTAGGGAGGGAACCCGAAGCGCCCTGTCAGTTCAAGACTGAGGACTTGCAAAGACCGTCCTCGTCATTGCCAGCGCGAGTCCCAGCCCCGCAGCGTCCGGCGCGCCCAAAGCGGGCAGACTGCCGGCGCGGGCCCATCCTACACAGAGCAACAAGCCATTTTTCTCCTCCTCGGAAGGTTATGTCCCTTGATCCCGAGCTGGGGGCACTGGTGCGACGCAGCGGCCGCCATTAGTGGGGGCGGCTGCCATAAACTGGGGCGGGATGAGATGGGCGGGCGGGGGCCGCTCTCTCACACCTACGCTAAACACGACAAGTACTCGCCATCGACATCTGGCCTTACCCCCACCTTTCCTGTAGGCCCTCCGTCCGTCCGTCCGACCCTCCGTCTGTCCGTCCGTCCGTCCGTCCGTCCGTCCGTCCGTCCGTCCGTCCGACCTTCCGTCCGACCGTCCGACCCTCCGTCCGTCCATCCCTCCGTCTGTCTCTCCCTACCACCCACCCACCTACCCTACCATCCACTCACCCACCCAACTACCTACCTACCTACCCACTCACCCGACCAAATACCTACCTACGTACCCATCTACCTACGTACCCACCCACCTACCTACCTACCTACCTACCTACCTACCTACCTACCTACCTACCTACCTACCTACCTACCTACCTACCTACCTACCTACCTACCTACCTACCTACCTACCTACCTACCTACCTACCTACCTATCTCTCTCCCTCCCTCCCTCCCTCCCTCCCTCCCTCCCTCCCTCCCTCCCTCCCTCCCTCCCTCCCTCCCTCCCTCCCTCCCTCCCTCCCTCCCTCCCTGCCTCCCTGCCTCCCTCCCTGCCTCCCTCCCTCTCTGATCCTTGTCCCCAATCCTTCCTTGGTCTCCGTCTCGCATTGTGCCTTTCTTAAGAGCATTTGTAGCTGCTGGCCACGCACTCGATACGCCTCTGGCATGATGAAAAAACAAAAACAACAACCAAAGCAGTAAAAACACCTTTGCGTGGAGTGAAGCCGTAATGCAGTACTCTGACGTATATTCTGGTTCAATGTCTCTGTTGTCCGTCGTCTTGGCATGGATCCCCGTCCACGACCTTACTATCCAAAAAAATATTTTCGTTTATTTGTTTGTCTTGTACCTGGGGTTTTTTGGGGTCTTATTCTGACCTTTTTTCCTAATCCCTTACTCCACATCTTCACGTGGTTTTCTATCACCTACCCATTGTCCGATAATGACCACACTGAGTCTCATTTTCGTAGTTTAGATCTGAACTTGGCGTTGAAGGCAACAGGTGAACAGTACTGATTCATTTCTGCTAGATTCTAAGGTTTTGTCCGGAAGACGATCATCAGCAGGGAGGGCTATTCAAAACAAACAAACAAACAAACAAACAAACAAACAAACAAACAAAAAAAACAAACAAACCCGAAATGTTGCTAAACCTTATTTATATGAGAGGACATGTTTAGTCCAGAACAGGTCCTCCTATTCGAGCCCTGCAGTGGCGGTGGCATCTCATTGTAGAGGACTGGTGTTTTGAAGGCGGAAAAAGAAGCTACCGCTGGCAGTCTCGGTCCATACGGCACTCCACCTCCTCATACAGCCCGCGTACAAGCAGCATGAACATAGACTGCCCGCGTACAGGCAGCATGAACATAGACTGCCCGCGTACAGGCAGCATGAACATAGACTGCCCGCGTACAGGCAACATGAACATAGACTGCCCGCGTACAGACAGCCTGAACATAGACTGCCGAGTACAGACAGCCTGAATATAAACAGCCCGAGTGCAGGCACCCTGAACGCAGACTGCCTGAGTAGAGATAGCCTGAATGTACACACCACGGATAATGACAGCCTGAATATAGACGGCACGAGAGGAAAACCAGACAGTTTGATTAGGGAGGGCCTACAGCCTGAGTAGGGAAACCAAATAGGTTGAGGAGGGAAACCAGAAAGCCTAAGGAGGGGAAACAGACAGCCTGAAGAGGGAAAACAGTGAGCCTGAGGAGCTTGAAGAGGGAAACAGAATAGGGAAAACACACATTATGAGGAAAGGAAACCAGTCAGACTGAAGAGAGGAAAACAGCCAACCGGAGGAGGAGAACCAGACAGCCTGAAGAGGGAAAACAGACAGCCTGAAGAGGGAAAAACAGATAACCTGAGGAGGAAAAACAGATAACCTGAGGAGGGAAACCAGACAGCCTGAAGAGGGAAAAAGACAGCATGAAGAGGGAAAACAGACAGCCTGAAGAGGGAAAACAACCTGAAGAGGGAAAGCAGACAACCTGAAGAGGAAAAACAGACAGCCTGAAGAGGGAAAACAGACAACCTGAAGAGGGAAAACAGACAACCTGAAGAGGGAGAACAGACAGCCTGAAGAGGGAGAACAGGCAGCCTGAAGAGGGAAAACAGATAACCTGAAGAGGGAAAACAGACAGCCTGAAGAGGGAAAACAGACAGCCTGAAGAGGGAGAACAGACAGCCTGAAGAGGGAGAACAGACAGCCTGAAGAGGGAAAACACATAACCTGAAGAGGGAAATCATACAACCTGAAGATGGAAAACAGACAGCCTGAGAAAGGAAAGCACACGGCCTTAGGAGAGGACCATACAGCAGGGCGGGTGAGAGATGCGAATCCATCACGGCTGGGTGGATCTAGCGGTCCACGGGGGCTCGGGCCTGATGATCCAACGAAGCCATGGACGGCGGTGGAGCGTGATAAATATTTGAGAAATGATCGCCCCAACTGTGTTCTTGATGGTCCCACGCCGAGAGGCAGCAGCTTAAGATGTGCTGCGTCCCCTCCTCTTCTTCCAGCGACACCCCCGACTCCCTTTTCCTCCGCTCTTCTCCACTCAAGTGTTGCCTTGCCTCGGTAGACGTGACAGCTTGAGGAGTTTTGCCCTCTCGAGGTGATCGCTGTTATTGGTGTTGGATTGCCTGCAAATGACGCGAGCGAGGGGCGGCAGGTTTGCTCCCTTTGTGACCCTCCCCGGCGCCCGTCGGGTTGAAGAGAGCGTCGCTGAAACGCACTCTGTCCCATCATCACGGGCCTGTGGCGGCGTACAGAAGAATAACATTACGGGGAATTCAAATGAAAGACTGGGAAATCAACAGATCAGGCAGAGGAGGTTGACCAAATCACAGGACAGTCACTTCAACAGTCGATCAAGTGAGAGACTAGAGAGCAATGCAGTGAATGGCCAGGTGATCAAAGGCGAATCAAGGCATGAATAAAACATACACGGCCATCAACACTCACGGAACGCGCTTTGGCATGAACATTAGACAGGAAATCACTGACACGCACCTCAGTAGGGCCAGTACTTTTATTATCTGTGGCAGAGCTAGGGATCAACTTGATTGCTTATAGAACGCGTTTTTGTGCGTCCTGTTTTCACGCTTGGCCACTGGCAACGTTGTCCAATGGGGAACATTTGCAACCTCCACCCCAGATGTTGCAGGGGACAAGGTCTTGCAGAAGGACCCCTGGCCTGCAGTTGGAGGTCGCGCGGCCACTTGAGAACACAGCGTAGCGCTATCCAGCAGATCGCCATGCGGAACTTCCCAGTCTAAAAAGGGACGGCGAGGTTTTGACTGCCGCCCGTCATCCAGGTAGGATTAGGCGGCATAGCGCACGGCCCTGGTCAGCCGCCATTAAGATCGCGGGACTCTACACTCCGGCCAGTGTCCAGACTAGCAGCTGGTCAGTCCTACCAGGGAGTACATCTCTCTCTCCTTGGCTTTACGACCTCACATTCAGAAAGACCGTGGAGATGGGTCCCGTGTGCATAACTCCTCAGCCCCCCCACTCAGAGCCTAAGTCCCTGGGATGAGGGCAGATTGCCCGACCCAGAGGGGCGCGCTTCCTGTGGCGAGTGGACAGGGCTTTACGAGTGACCGCTCCCTGCGCGTGAAGCTTGCGCGCCTTCTGCTGTACGCTGCCGCTCTTCAGTCTGTCTGTGGCGAGCTGTGTCCTTCCCCCCTCCCCTTCTCCTTAACTCCCCTCCCCTCCCCTCCCCTCCCCTCCCCTCCCCTCCCCTCCCCTCCCCTCCCCTCACTTCTCCTCCCCTCCCCCATTTATTTCTTTCTCTCCTCACTCGCTGATCTATGTTACCGCCCCCTCCAATCACTTGTCCTTCAGATCACAGTGATCGCTTTTCACGTCGTCACCCTTCTCTATTCATTCTATCCATCAGGGTCACTGGTGAGTTATTGCCTGCGTTCCACACCAACAATGCCGCACACATCACCATCGACATCGACGAGGCTGGTCTGTGTTGCACAGTCTTCATCTCAAGTCGCGAACTGGATGTATGCCACTCTAGAAAATTGTAATGGTCACTTTTGCTAATAAGATGATTAAAAAAGTCACTCAAAGCTCAGAAGTCAACCCCCACCCCCCACCCCCATCTCCCGCCCCCCACTACCCCCAACCCCCCAAAAAAGAGATACATTCTTTATTTCTTGGCAGTGCCATCGAAAAGAGATATCATTGTGTCTGATGGGTATCTACGGCGTTTTTGTATTTAAAATTTATGTTTATAAATGAATAAATCCAACTTCTTCTACCCTCTCCCCATTTGAGGACACTGAAATTCGAGGGGGAAGGGGAGGTGTGTGTGTGTGTGTGTGTGTGTGTGTGTGTGTGTGTGTGTGTGTGTGTGTGTGTGCGTGTGTGTGTGTGTGTGTGTGTGATATTTAGATTTATGCATAGCATCAAGCACATATACTATATTCTCTGCTCGTCATCCCTGGTTGCAAAGCAGTTCAGTTCCACCTGGACGATTCATTCCATACGAGAGACGTCTGCAACAAAGAGAGGCCCACCAGGTATTGCTCCACACAGCGCGTCTCTGAGGGCAGCGTCTTCTCTCTGTCAACAAGCGCCGACAACAATCACTCCATCAACAAGTGTCCGGCAAGTCCGGGTAGAATCCACCCCAATAGACTGCACACCCACAGGCTTGACGCCGCCTGGGGTGGGGTGTAAGCCCTACAAAGCCAGGGGCGGGACGGTTCTCTGCGTGTTTGGGGTGCGCGACGTGCAGCAACCAGCCACGTGGCTGAGCCGGGGCTCTGGCCCCAAGCCCTTGAGGAGTACTGCACAGCTCCCAGCAGGCCTCGCGCGCCCGCCCTTTGTCAGGCGGCAATCACAGGTGATGGATGTCTCACGAGCTGCCTAGCCTGGCAGTCAGTCCCTCTGGATGCCGGACCTCACATCCTCCATGCACTGCCCCACCCTGCCCAGCCCTGCCTTTCCGCCCTGTCCAGGCTGTCCCTGCGATCCGTTGCACTCTGCTTTATCTTTGCTACGATGTAGCAGGCTCAGGAGTTTCGATTGGTCGATTTCTTTAATTACTTATAAAGCACGTTACCATTAAAAGTAGAGGGTTTTGGAGGCCCTCTTTGGATACTTGAATCCCCTAAATATTTTCACATTCAACTATATCCGTCCTGATCAAATAGGCAACTTTATAAAAGCATTTGAGTCAAAAATCCATTAATAACAAAAGGGAGATAACCATCACCAGTCATAAAGGAAGGTCAAGGGAATCCCAAAATGTGTGTCGTCTGCTATTTCGTTACACGAATGGGTGCAAATGCCGACGTTTACTACAGATATCAAACCAAGACATACAATCCACTCTGCCACGGTAATGAGAGCACGAAAACATTCATTTCTTCGAAATTTGACAGCAATCGGCACGTTTGCCACTTCCATGGTATGTAAACTCCATGGTTTGAAGCATGTTTACCGTGCAAGTGCGTTTAGAGACTTCCAATTAGTTCTGTTTAGTATGAGCCAATCAAATGCGGCTACGGGTTCTGTAGTTTCATCGTTGCTAGGCACAGCAAGTGGCGCACTCTAGTGTGAAGCAGTTAGAGCGCCTTCTGAGATGCTCGAGCTGCTGCGCGACCTTGACAGGAAGTTGACCTTTGCCACTGGGTGAAACGTCACCAAAGATTGTGTATGAATGATTTTCGACCCTAATGCTTTTATTAAGTCGTTTCTTTGATCAAGAGATATATATTTGATTGTGAAATAATTTAGGGGATTCGTGTATACAAAGAGGGCCTCCGAAACCCTATACTTTTAATGATAATGTGCTTTAAAAGTAATGAAATAAAACCAACCAATCAAAACTCTTGAGTCTACTACATCGTAGCAGAAATGAGGCTGACTGCAGCGGAACGCAGGGTGTCACAGCGACAGGGAGGATAGATGGAGGCACATATATAGCCACTCACCTAATCAAGTTCAAGTTCAAGTTCAAGTTTGGGTGCCAGGCCCATAAAGGCAAGGCACAATTTATTCATTACCCTTGGGGGCATATAGAATATTAACAACCAAACCAACTATAACATACATAATTGGAAAAAAAGAGAAAAAAGAAAAAAATGGAAAAAAGAAATGTATAATGAGGAAAAATTGCAGATGGAGGAAAAATGCAACTCAATACACGCAACATATGCATTGAAATTGTGGCTTAGAGTTATTCAGTTAATTTTTTTACAAATAGTATTTAGGAATTCAGCTATTTTTGACAGTACCTTCTTCTTTCTGCTACCAAAGAGTTGCTTAAATTTTAAGCAATTTGGTCTTCTACAAAAGTAAGCTGACAAAAATTTACATCGCTCACCTTTGAAAAAATCACAAACAAACACATAATGGTATTCATCCCCAATATCGCCGGAAGCACATTTTGTACAAATCAAAACTGACAGATGCAAGCGACATCACGCCCGCCGCTGTTAACGTGAGTTGCGAGGTGCTTGCACAAGCTGTGCGTGGCTGAGTTATGGCTAGGAGAAGCGACGCTTATATACGTAGAGGTGTTGAGCATAATCGTTTCAAACACTGTGAAAAATCGCAAGGGCAGAGGAATGGTTTGGTTCCGCTTGTGGAATGCGGTTTGCCTGGAGATGTGAACGCGCAGTTGCATTCAACTGATTTGAACATCATAAAACGAATGGGAAACACTTCTTGAAAATATCATTTACAATTTTCATTTGAAACTTTTTTAAAGTTGACACTGGCATAAAGTGGCACAGATATTCCCAAAAGAGAAAATGCGGCACGAGATTATCTGAAATACAAGGTCTTGGGGACTTGAACGGAAGTTGTTTTCGATATTTTCACGATGCACAAAACGATGTAGAGCGGTAGTGTCAATATTTTATAGTCTTACGTAATGCTGTCGACAGATCATGCGAGTTGTTGGCGAAATTGGGGTATTTTACCCTCTGCACGTCTAGTGCGGTTACCTAGCAAAGGTGCTGGACGTCTTACTCTCATAATGGCCCTTGACCTTCAGCTCTCCATCCTGGAGGTGTGCACCGACTGGAAATGGTGACGGTGAGAACAAAGGGGTTCTGTGGCGGAGGACACACCTGACGATAAACTCGTAGCATTGACGATGGCTGTGTAAACAGGGGATATTCAGGAATGTGGAGTGTTTGAAAACAAGTACCTGTATGGTCTGATTGTCGGACGCACGCACTGCAGGAATACGTCCGGGGAAGAAAGTTTCTTGGCACTAGTGCCATTATCGTGTCTGATTGGTACGGCGGTTCATGGCCCACATGCAAGGCTATTGGTCATGCTGATAGCATGACGTCATGCACTGCAGTGCTTGATCTGACTCGGCAGTATCGTGTGCAAGTAGCCCTAGTAGCACTGTGGAAGAGATGTGTTGGTCAAACACGCCATGCTGTGGAAGTTGGAAACTGTCGTAGATAGAGATTCTACGAAGCATCGCAAACGTAGTGTTATTGTGTCTTGAAAACACACGGCACAGCAACACGTATTGCACACAGCAAGACAAGATATTTCATACATTACACACACACACACATACACACATACACACATACACACACACACACACACACACACACACACACACACAAATCCCCGCACACAGCATTACTAATACACCTTGCACGCCTCATACTTGGCATTGCCACTTACACGCTGTTCCAACGTATGCAACGCATCTCACGCAGTCATGTAGCGTCATGTCAAGACATCATGCGAACATCACTAACCAAGACATCTTGCCCACAGTATTACGTAGGCTTTGTGCAAATGCCTGCCTAGACACACCAAGCACTGCACAGCAAGGCAACACGTGGTCAGTGCTATCTACGGCCTTGGAAGTTGACCATGATCCCCCGTACCAACCGGACTCGATAATGGCACTAGTGCCAAGAAATTTTCTTCCCCGGACGTTTTCCTGCAGTGCGTGCTTCCGACATGCAGTCATATAGGTCCTCGTTTTCAAACACGCCACATACATGTATATCTCCTGTTAACACAACCAACGTCAATGCTACGAGTTTATCGTTAGATGTGTCCTCCGCCACAGAACCCCTTTGTCCCCACCGTCGCCATTTCCAGTCGGCGCACGCCTTCAGGATGGAGAGCTGATGATCATGGAACATTGCGAGGGTAAGACGTCCAGCATCGTTGCTAGGTAACCGTAGGCGTCACCAGGAAGCCATGCCTAACGCCTTTGTAAGCAGGCAGGTCACGTGATTGGTCGCGATGCTGTGGCCAGGGCCAGGGCAAGGGGCTGGACTGAGGCCAGAGGGGAGGAACGCGGCAGGACTGTTGAAAGGCTTCACTCCAGGTGTTGCTTCTGGTCGTGGCATTGATCGACTGAGGCAACATTGTAAGCTCAACAGGAAAATAAAGTTTGTTCTGCTACGCTATTACAGTTATAGAGAATAGAACAGGTCTGGAAATTTCACATCCACCCCAACCTCGCCCCACCCCCTCCCTCCTCTCCACTCCCCCTCTCCCCCTGCTCTTCTTTTGTCCCTTAAAGGAAGTGTTCGAAGGAACTGAGGAACTGCATTGGTTTTGCGGGCAAACATAATTTAGACTGCCACATGTATGCGATGTGTGGTAGTGCAATACCATGTCCATTTACAGTCAGAAGATTCCCTTCATGCCGCCATACCGCAGTCTGCAAGGATTGCAAGACAAAGTTCCGGTGACTCTTAGTCTTAAGAATATTTCGCCGAAACTCTGAGCGCGGAGAGAAGCTCCTTCTCCGGGTCACGATCTACTAGCACCACCAGCTCATTGGGATGCAGGTCTCACAGCCAGTGAGTGACGTGGCCGTGGAGGACAATGTCTTCACAACACGCATTGCAATCCTCCCATCAGGTGGAAGGCGGACAGGAACAGGAAACAGGAGGAGGGCGGCGCTTGCCAGAGCGGCTCCTGAAATCGCCTCCGCCTGTCGCTCGTCGCCTGGCGGCGTCGCCAGGCACCTGGCTGTCGCCCACCGCTCCCTGGTGACAGATAGGGTGCTAGGCAAGATTGGTCGCCATGGCAACGGGTGAGGGGACAGTGCATGCTTGACAGGAACCCGGATGAGAGACGGGTGAGCTGGACGTTTTACGAGGCAGTTATGAATGTGAGGGTCACTCTCGTCCTAGCCCTCCCTGTCCCCTGCCCCCCCCCCCCCCCCCTCCCCCCTCTCGTATTCATCCTTTTTTCGTCCTCGCTCATTTTTATCCTTTCCGCAGTCTCGGGCTTATCTGTCCGCACCCAGCTTCCTTTGACCCTTGCAAGTGTGCACCCGTTTCAACCCACCTTTCTTTCATCACGACGGGATCGAACTGAACGGCCGGGGCGGCGCAGATCAAAGTGACATCCCCACCGATGCAGTCTCTTCCTGGACTTCGTTTTGTCCTTCGTTCATTCTTCTGCCGAGTCTATTTTCGTCTCCATCGCCTTTTGCATCGTTTGGCCTCCCAGACTGTGACTGTTTCCAACAGCGAGAGCATGACTTCAGCTGCTTGTCATCAGTGGCTGGACCTCTTTACTTCCAGAGTTGTGCGTCATGTTATTACTGCTTGTTGTTACAGCTTAGACATTTTCCTCCCTTCCTTTTTATTCTGTGTTCAGAAAGGGAATTGTGTACATAGAGCTGGCTCAAATGTAATATTTGGTACAAAGACTACACCTCGAGCAGTTTGCTCACAAACAACAACAACACAAACAACAACAACAACTACAACAACAAATAAGAATTTGAAATATTGTACGTGTAAATAGATACAGCTTAGACTGTAAAATACAGTCGAACCTTTCCAAAATGACAGAAAATACAAGAAGATCCTCAAAATTCAGTTGACATTTTAGTAATTTGCATGACACTTTTCAAACACATGTAACATCGGTGTACAAAATGGCTACCTTCCCAGTGGCTTCCGGTTTACTGACATCCGACGGATGTCGCGTCTCAGTCTTTAACAAGAAAATCGTAATTCGTTGCAACTGTAATCTTAAACTTCAAACTTTCATCTTCGTTCCCTTCTCTAATTTGAAGCGCACTTATTACAGGAGTATTTGGTATCTGAAGGAACGATGAATATCGCGTACTTGATTGTTGCTGAAAATGTCATAGTGGAATTATTCCATCCCGTGTTTTGTTTATGTTTTCTTTTGATCTTTAGTTTCTGAAGTAACATGTGAGTGCGCATTAACGTACGCAAATTCGTGGTGTAGAAAAAGGTTACATTGATATTGATTACGCACGGAACTGAAAGACCAAAAAACTGACAGAGACGGAATGAAAAGTTTGCTGAATCTTGCATCGTTACATCACGCAGACACCTTGGGTCGAGAATAACCTTGACAAAATGGCGCGGCTGAGCACCTACATGCACTTGGAATCGTCACGGCCGTCCCCTTGGGGAAACGCCAGCAGGCTTGACCTCAGTACGCCACGTGACCTTGCAGCCTTGGGAAGGCAAAAAGAGCCCAGACACGTCACTATTCATGCACTGCTGACGTCACCCTCACCTCTCCGCAGTGCCCCCTTGTGGAAGCATGGAAAACAGGGGTTGTGTCCCCTACCCACTCGGTCACTGTCGCGAGTGAGTTATGAATTATCAACACCTGCAGAAAAGGAGGACGGAGGGGTAGGGAATAGGGGGTGGGGGATAAGGAAGGAAAGACGTGAGAAGGAAAAAATTGGAAGGGATGCAACATAGGGTGGGAATTCCGTAGAGAGACAAGACTGAACCAACAGTCTGAGAGCTTATAATGAAAAGAGTCATGCGGGAAGATTTTGAAAAGTCAACGCAAGAAACACGTAGAAGCAGTCACTTGGAGGGGAGGCGTATGCAACAACAACAGCACGGTTACGTCTGTGTTGTAGGTATAAGGAAAAGGCACATCGTAGAGAGAGAGAGAGAGAGAGAGGTATATTTCATGAGAGAGAGAGAGAGGGGGGGGGAGGGAGAGAGAGAGAGAGAGAGAGAGAGAGAGAGAGAGAGAGAGAATTCATGAGAGGTTCAATGAGAGAGAGAGAGAAAAGGAAAGTGAAGAGAGGTAGTGTCCTCTCTCTCCTGTCTGTGTGCAGCGTCCAGGATTTCACTCTGCACCTGCCGGGCCTCTGGTTGCCACACGATGACGTACACAGAGGTTCTGACCTCTCGTCCACTAAACATCCACACCCGCTGTCGTCAGGGCGTCCATCCACTTCTTCCAGCTTGTCCTCGTCCGTCTTTCAAAGCGGCCTTCTCAGGCTTCTGCAGAAAAGCAACTTGTCTTTGAGTCGTGGAACACCCACGTCTGCTGAAAACGTCATTGGCCAATATAAGTCATACAAAATTCCGATTAAAAAACCCCTGAACGATGATTTGAAAAATAAAAGTACATTGGCATCAAATTACCTGTCTTTACTGTCTCTTGAGTGCTTGTTCGTAAACACTTTAATGAAATATGGAACGAATCCATAGTTTCAATCGCCGATGGAGTTCTGCGGAAAGTTCGAGTATAAACGGAATGAAGAACGAAATAACGGATGTGGATGAATGGACGAATGTAAGCGGGATGGATGAAGGGATGTCAAATGGTGACGAAAGTGAGTTATCGACCTTTCCTAAACCGTTTCATGCGGTTTGTGTAGTTTTCAAATCATGTCGATGGCAAATCGCATGCTTGCAGCACAGCCTTGTGCATGAAGGTTTACGTGACACCAAGGTATTTTCTCTGGTCTCCACGTAAGATGGAGAGGAACACCGTCCCCGCTGAAGATGGGGTCGTCAACTTCTGTCGGTGTCCTGATAGCAAAAGTGAAAAAGTTGCAGACGCAATGCTGAATAAAAAAGAAGTAATTACAAAATGAATATTTTTCAATGCAGTGTACTTCCTACGAGAGTTTGGACTTTATATTGCGGTCTGCACCACTCCCCCATGTAAACCATGCCACATGCATACCATCAAGTGCGTTTCGATTATAGTTCTTTTGAGTGCAGCGTCAGGGCGGCAACAAAATTCAACTGAGGGTTCGTTGGTCTTCGTCTCACCGTGGCCGTGAGGCTCCTACCAGGCGGTGTTGAAGGACGTAAGATCAGTTTCAGAGTGGGTATGTTGCAGACCAGTACGAAAATGAAAACCAAAGGAAGCAAGATGCAGACCTAAAAGTGTTTAATTTTCGTTTGCAGCAGAGTGCTACAGGACCAATGCATGCACCAAAGCAGTAAAGCTATTAAATATATGGACAATTTTTGTTTGATTTAAAACTCAGGTGTTCACTTCATAACACAATCTTTATGTACGTTTGCGTACTTTTGCGGTTATCGATGGTCAGGCACAGTCCATCCACAACGAAGCACAGCGAGACACTCAAATGCGAGAATGCAGGGAATGCGAACAGTAAAATTTAAAAAAAAAGTGGAGGAACTAGTTTCATCTGGGAAAAAAGTGACGAGTGCAAAATACAGTAATCAGGAAAAAGCACCAAAAATAGTTTTAACAACAGTGCAATAAAATAAAAATAAGACAGACAACATGAGGGTAATACAGGATGCGCCACGTGTGAAAACAAGCTGGGGGACTACATTTTGACTGGGTAGACGGGCACAAGTGCCTGACGCGATGACATCAGAGAAGAGGGGGTAATGGGAGGGCTGAGGACATGAGGGATGGGTGAAGATGGGTCTACACAGATAGTGGGAAGATGCCAGTGCGGGGCTATCACTAGGGGTGGGGTCGGACCGCTACGAGGAGTGGACGGGTAGAGATGAGACGCTTCCACGGATTGTGATCATGGGAGCGGGTTGCGTTTGGAGCAAAAGGATGAGAGGGGGGGGGGGGGGGGAAGGGATGACAACAACAATGGGAGGGGGGTTGTGGGAGGAGGGAGAGGTCAGGAGTTCACACCTTGGAGTTGATTTATGACTGGGGACAAATAAATCAGAGGCCGCCATTGAGCGAGATCGACGAGCTGGAAAGGCCTGATGGGACGATGCCCCACTCTCAATGCCGCCCTCACCCCCATGCATGCCCAACCATGCCCGAAAAACATCTCGGGGATCAATGAGATGTAGGAACAAGTCGGCGCGCTCAGTCCCAGGTGGCTGTGCGCGCGCGCATACCACACGAGCAATGTCGTCACGTGGTTGGATGACGTAATGATGCTACAGTACCACGCTTATGTAAGGGGGGTCACTCTAAAGGCTTCAGTTTACGATGCTCGAATCGGACAGGAAAGAAACAATCACTGTCAAGATTAGCGATACTGTGATACATAATGTTTGTAGCCTCTTTTAATGGTGATCTTTGTTCGATATAAGGATTTTCTCTGCGTCTACTACAGACAGCACCCTGGAGCGATGGAAAGGCAACCTCTGAAAAGTTCAAGTGCTCACGCAACCGTGACTTACGGAACCACACACATGCAAACATTCCTAGACGTCACGCAGCAACATGAACTTGGCATTGTGTGTTGATACTAAACTGGCATTAGGTTCATGTACACCTACTTGGGTATCTACGCCTGTTTCTCAGTCCGCCCAGGAACATATCTGTGTGTGTGTGTGTGTGTGTGTGTGTGCGTTTGCGTGTGCGCGTGCGTGCGTGATCGCGTTTGCGTCAGCCCTACTGAGTGAATGTGTGTTTGAGTGGAAGCGCAAGTATGCATGGGCATGTGTGCCTTGCAAGAAAGCACGCGCGTGTGTGTACCACTGTGTACGTGCGTACATGCATTACGAGAGTACGATGTGACAATCTATTGACACATCTGGATTGTTGTGTCATATTACAGGATTTTTTTTGGGGCGGGGGTGGGTGGTGGGGGGTGGGGGTGGGAGGGGAGGAGGGGAAGAGGGGGAGGAGGAGGGGACTTGCAAGGTTGGAACACGCACATTTTGACGTCTCCTCCTTGCATGCAACGTGGCCATTGCGCAGGATCCGTGACGTCACGAGTGGCGCCATCGCAGTGTAACTTCCGGTGGAAAAGTGGATGTTCAGTCACGTGACCTGTCTTCGTTTCCGGCACTCTTTCACAGTGTCGTCATTGCTCGCAGTCCGCAAGATCAAATTTGGAATCAGCTTCTCTCTCTCTCTCAATCTCTCTCTCTCTCTCTCTCTCTCTCTCTCTCTCTCTCAATCTCTCTCTCTCTCTCTCTCTCTCTCTCTCAATCTCTCTCTTTCTCTTTCTGTCACTCTCTTTCTCACTCGCTCGCTCTCTCTCTCTCTCTCTCATTCTCTCTCACTCTCTCTCATTCTCTCTCACTCACTTAATCTCACTCACTCT